>OX451384.1:20911673-21218624 GCA_949629135.1 Eremobia ochroleuca | reverse complement strand
TCTCTTTTTTACGTTATGGATCTCTGGTCTGATAATAAAGTTTTTATTATTATTATTATTATTATGTTTCAAAGAATAAAAGTTCTAATTTGAGTGGATTTCTCCACATTCGCAACTTTCGGTCGAAGTGCGGAAATTCTCGAAATACTTCAAAACTGCGATCATTTTAAAACCCCTTTTAGACCAAAACTTAACATTAAGTTTACGGGCAACGTCAAATCAGTTGCTGAATGCAGCCCTTTGAAGGAATTGATCGAATTTTCAATCAGCTAAGTTGGTCTGGTTTACTGTGTGTGTCACATCAAACAGCGGTGCCTACATTGGGATGTAGGCACCGCTGTTTGATGTGACTACGGTAGATATCTATAACTACGCAGGCACCTACATAGCTCACAGGGGGACCTAACCCGGGAACCGCGCCGCCCGCGATGCCAGCGCAACCTGCGTCGCCCGCGACTTCTGCGCGCCCGCGCCGCGCCGCCCGCGTCGCCCGCGCCGCCCACACTTCCCGCTTTCCCAGCCCTTAGGTCACGCACACAGCTAAATGTTGCTATGCAACGCTCTCATTGCGCAAGTACGATACCTGCACCCCTCGATGCCACCCTAGTTGCTTCTGTAGTGGTGAGATCAGTCGAGCACCGGGGGCCGTCAACGATATATTGATTTACCGCACTGTGCTAGGTTAAACAAGGGACATACTTTATGGTAGTGTAGTACTCATTAAAAGGAACCAACTTTTACTTTGAGACCGAAATCGAAATCGAGAAATAAAACCGCTGCTCCATACATTTTATGTTCGCATAACACGAGAAAATGTAGAGAACGGCAGATTTTATTATTTCATATTTTTGGGACAAAATTTATACCTTGTTTCGGTATAATAAATTGTATAGTATATTTTGTACCTATACGATGGATACGATGTTATGGAACATAGGTTGTAGACAATAAAATGGTTCCTTGTCCGTGTATAGATCTTTTTGTGGCTGTACGTATACAGAAAGATATGCCGATTTTTAGGGTTCCGTAGCCAAATGGCAAAAAACGGAACCCTTATGAATTCGTCATGTCTGTCTGTCCGTCCGTATGTCACAGCCACTTTTTTCCGAAACTATAAGAACTATACTGTTGAAACCTGGTAAGTACATGTATTCTGAGAACCGCATTAAGATTTTCACACAAAAATATAAAAAGAAACCAAAATATTTGGGGTTCCCCATACTTAGAACTGAAACTCAATTTTTTTTTTTTTCGTCAAACCCATTCGTGTGGGGTATCTATGGATAGGTCTTCAAAAATGATATTGAGGTTTCTAATATCATTTTTTTCTAAACTGAATAGTTTGCGCGAGAGACACTTCCAAAGTGGTAAACATTGCCCCCCCCCCCCCTTCCCCGCCCCGTAACTTCTAAAATAAGCGAATGATAAAACTAAAAAAAATATATATGATGTACATTACCGCAAACTTCAACCGAAAATTGGTTTGAACGAGATCTAGTAAGTAGTTTTTTTTTTAATACGTTTTAAATCGTAAACCGCAATTTACAACAATAATAACAATATGCCAACATTACTTTTTGGAAACTTCAACGAAGATTTTTAAAAGAATTGTATAATGTCATTCATGCTAGATACAGGATTCTAGATACAGGACGTTATTACCACCTTGTCCAACTACGCGATGAGGCACACAAATTGATAATATTTTTAGAAATATTTCTTGTCAAACTGGAATATGTATTAGCTCGTTTAGCTATCACAAGCCTATATGGGCTCGCATATAGTTAGATCTAAATCCCATCATTTAGGTACCTAATTATAATGTTTACTTATCAATAACTTAATTTAAAAAAAATACACTATTATTAAAACATCGATCAAAGTTACAACGAACTACAAGAACTTGCTGCTACGGAACCCTTCATGGGCGAGTCCGACTCGCACTTGGCCGCTTTTTTTAATGTATATCTTTTGTCACCAGTTTGATCGAGGTAATGGCTGACTCGTTCACGGTTCGGACATGGAATTCGCAAGGGCTGCCACGCGATTCTATATCTACGGAGAACGGCATCCTGGTGACACGGGCAGGCCGGTGGCCTCTGACTATCGACCCGCAGGAACAGGTCGTACACGTGTACTTAGCCCCAAATATTTTAAGTAAAACAACATATCAATATTTTGAATGGTTTTATTTAACCCTAGAAAGATAATCTACGTCTGCAAGACGTATCGTGAAATTAAATTTCGTTGTAGTTTTTTTATTATTTTTTTATTATTAGTTTTTTTATTATTATTGTGCCTTATAAGGCATGATAATACTTCCTTAGGCTTACTAAAAAATCTTAATTAACTAAGGTACATCTGACAGACGTATGATTTGTCTTTTACGCTAGTTGCTATATGATTATCTTTCTATTGTTAAAATAATTTATAAACTATTGGATCTTACACTGCTGGATGTGATATTTTTATGTTGTTTAACTTTCCTTTATATTCTGTTGAGCATACGAGGGGCGTTCAATGTATTCTCGGTAACGGCATGAAAAAAGACGTAAATTCAATTAGAATAATTTTTATTTTTCAATGTAATCCCCCATTACCACAATGCATTTATTACATCTCGAAATTAACTTTTCAATACCCTGTAAACATAACTTTCCTCTTTCTCTGAAAAATGCGCATTTATTCCGCCTTGAGCTCTTCATCGTTGCAAAATCAGTTTCCACGAAGGTCTTTTTTCAAATTAGGCAACAAATAATAATCACTCGGGGCTAGTTCCGGGCTTATAGGGTGGGTGGCAGTGTTGGGCAAAATGTAATTAACTACAAATTAACAATTACTAATTCCATTTCAATTACAAATTAGGTACTTGAAATTATTGAAAACTAATTCAATTAACAATTACAATTAGTAATTGTTATTTGCAATTACTCAATTACTTATGTACGAGTATTTCATTTCTTTTAAAGTTAAGGTAGTAAGTTAAAACGATTAATGATTCATCAAATGTGTTCATTTATTTTTAAAAGTGATTTACTTTAAATTAGACTTTAACACTACTCTTTTTTCAAACATTTGATCAGAAAGTTTGTGAGATTTCGGTAAATTGATCATTGTAGCATATGAGAATAATCTCTCAACAGGGCCTGATGACGGCATTAATGTATTATATTTAAGAAACACCTGCTTAATCTCAGGGTGTCTATTTAGCATTGAAGTGTCTTTATCCGGATCAGCTAGGTACTTGGACATAAGAATTTCAGGTCTTGTCGAACGGAGTGATTCAGTCAATTCACCTTCAGAAGAATCTGTTTCGAAAACAAAATAAGAATCATCATCATTATTTGAACTTGTGCTCGCAGATTCTCTTGCAGTTTGCTCTTCAATTTCAGTTTCTAGCGCTACTTGTTGTTTAAACATATTTTTTATTCTGCGATGGTTCTTCTGCTCAATAATAGTAAGCCACTTATACTTGAATCGAGGATAAGAAATAGTTGCAATTACTGCCTTATTGCCCATAGATGTAAACAAATCAAAAAACTCTTGAAATCTCTCATTGACGCTTTCTAGGTATTGGGCTGCCAAAGCTGTAAGAATTACTTGTGAATTATGTAATTGAATAACAGTAATTTCAATTACATGTAATTTTAATTAAAGTAATTCAATTACTTTTCATTAATTTAGTAATTAAATTACAAAAGTAAATTAATTACGCCCAACGCTGGTGGGTGGTTAATTTCTTCGAAACCACAATCTCGCACAGCGGCCTTGGAAACACGCGCCGTGTGGACCGGGGCGTTTTCGTGAAGAAGTAAACACACCGGGTGGTCACTTTACCCGTCTTTTTTTCGTTCTTAAATTGCTTCCCGTAAATTTCGCAAAATGGATGCGTAGGATGCTGCGTTTATGGTTTGTGTACTCAATCAAGTTCCCTTTTGAGTACCAAAACACTGTGGCCAAGTTAGCCATTCCTGCCAGTCGATTCTGTAAAAATCTCACCGTGAAATCGTAAGTGAAGTGAGCACTAAATGGTGTCAATCCCTAGCGAATGACAGCTCACTCCACGCTCATTTCACCCAAGCTTTCACGGTGAAATGGTTACAGAATCGCACGGCAGTAGTCGTTGAATAAGGATAACTAGCAAACTAATGATAACAACTATATGAAACTGTACCTTTAAACCCTTAGATAACGTCATTAATTAATTCATTAGTCAAATTACCCACATCATTAGTAAATCACCCTAATACCGAGAATACATGGAACGCGCCTCGTAACACTTAAGATAATATACGTAGAGTCAATATTTTGTTATAATTTTGTAGTTTCACTCAAATACTTTTGATTACACATAAAAACATGATATGTAACATTCCATGGTTATTTATGCATAAGAGTATTTTTGTGTAAAAATCCGTAATTTCATTTTTCTTTTGCCTCTTTTTGATTATTATTCAGGAAAAAATATTTATTTATTCGATAGCCTCAACGGTTACCTTTGCAACATACCCTATGGGCGCGTTCCCACTATGTCGTGACGACAGATTATCGTGTCGTTTAAAGTGTCGTTGCTTGTGTATTTAAATGGAGGTGTTCACATATAGAACGACACGATTTACTGTCGTCTACAACATTTTTTGCAGTGACAACAGATTGTCGTGACAGTGGGAACGGCTAGCACGACAGTCGTAAAACGATAAAAAATCATTACGACTAAATCGTGACCGCAAATCAACGATAAAATTTCGTCGAGATCCAATGAGAACAGATAGGATAGTCGCTTAACGATAAAAAAAATTGGACGACAAACTATCGTTTTAATGGGAATAGCTAGAGACAAGAGTTGTCCAACGATAAATTAATCGTTACGACATAGTGGTAACGCGCCCTATATCAGCCGATTAAAAAAATAAGATGTCTGTCATTCGCGGGGTGTTGGGTTAGGAATATTTATAAAAGTGCATTTGTCGATAAAAATGACCTTTAAGTGTCAGTAACCGTTCTCCAAACACACATTAGTAAATAGAGTACAATCTCACCAATCCGGCACAATTAAAAACTAGAGGGTGCCGGATTATTGAACGTATCCGTCTACTGAAGTGCCGGATTACGTACTTTCATCGTTGCAACATAGGAAGGCTATAGCTATTTGTTTTCATTTATTTTTATGAAATACATATGTTTGCTTACCATCCTGGCTATTTGCGGAATGTGATTTCCCACCTTTCTTATTAGAGGGTTAGATAATTTGTATTTCTGAATAAAACCAAAACCAATCTGAATTCCACATTGGAGTGAATATATTAAACAGAAAATATAATTTTTATTTGTTGACTAACTATGTACCTACCTATTTGTTTGGCAGGTACTTATCTATATATCTATATATACTCATAAGAAAGCTGAAGAGTTTGTTTGTTTGTACGCGACAATCTCGGGAACTACCGGCTATCGCGCTAGAAGTGGTACTAATAAATTACCAATAGTGGATGAAGTCCTTAAATTGATTAGTATTTTGTTTAAATCCTAGTATTACATATCTAAGTTTTTTAATCGCAGGCTAACAGATGGATACGAAACATGGAGAAAGAAAACGGTCTCATGATAACAAAACTGATCGATACAAGCTACCTGCGGATCCTCGAGAATTGCATTCGACTTGGTTGGCCAATGCTAATCGAAGACCTTGGAGAGACGCTTGAGGCCACATTAGCGCCGGTCCTTCTAAAACAAACTTTTCTACAGGTAACTATCACGAAAACTCGAAATAGTGAACTCGGAAGCCATGCACGCACGGACGGAAAAATATCGCAGCAGGATTGTATCGCGCACGGGATTTTCAACTCTCGGTGTTGAGTCGAGCATTGAGAATCCATCAGAGCGCATCCCAGAGCGTCAAAAAACACTATTCGATTTAAACTCTCGGCGCTAAGCAGTGGCGGACTAACCGGGGGGCGGAAGGGGCAGCCCGCCCCGGGCCTCCGGTCTTGGAGGGCACCCAAATGACTCCGCGTTCCCCTGATCAAATCCTAAACAAGACTTTAAAAATGTGCTTAGTACCTACATAATTTCATCAAGATAATTATACTTCTTGACCATTTGCATCTCGGTTGCATCATGCGAGAGGAGTTTTTCGAAACTTAAACTAATTAAAAATATCTTCGGTGTACAATGGGTCAAGAGCGACTTGTTAACCTAGCCGTGCTTTCAATAGATTAGAAAAATTTCCAAAGAAATCGATTTCACAGAAGTTATTTAGGAGTTCAGTAAATTGAAGGCACGAAAACACATATAACACACTACAAAAAATAAAAATAAAAACTATCTTTGATTTATTTTATCTAATTTTTTTTTGTCGGTCGATTTTGTATTTTATTTTCCTCACCCGTATCCATTCCATATTCTGGTAAGCTAAATAGTAGGCTAAATAAACATACATACCTGTATGTTTATTTAGCCTAAATAATTTAATTCGAATTTAAATTTCACTTGCCAGATTTTAACGAAATAAACATAAACACGTATTTATACATACAAATGTGAACTGAATAAAAAGCTTTTAAAACGAAATTTTTTTTAAAGCTGGGGGGCCTCATTCAGTTATGCCGCCCCGGGCCTCTGACGGGCTTAGTCCGCCACTGGCGCTAAGAAGTGCGTTGAAAATCCAGTGCACGAAAAAAAAATTGCCCCGGGTAAAACGCGTCTGTAAAAGTCCGTAAAAGTCTAACTAGTTTGTCTGTATTCAAGCCCACGCTAGCCTTTTGATATTGCAACACATTTGCGTTGTATAGTTACGACTCCGTGCTTCTTTTAATTAAAGCAAATCGTCAATAAATAATTGTTAATACGTATTAACTCAACAGGCTGGCAGACTGCTCATCCACCTGGGTGACAGCGATATAGAGTACGACACGAACTTCCGCCTGTACCTCACCACCAAACTGGCGAACCCTCACTATCTGCCGGAAATCTGCATTCAAGTGACCCTGGTCAACTTCACCGTGACACTGTCTGGCCTTGAAGATCAACTACTGGCGTTAGTTGTTATTTTATCTATACAAATACATAAAATTGAAGTGTCTGTTTGTAATGTCAAAAGGCTTTTTGCTAACTGCATATGAAAGTATATACGGTACTTATAGCAAGAAAACTTTGTTTTTTGTTTGTCTGTTTATTCCGCCTAATCTCCGAAACGGTGGGACTGATTTTAACAGGACTTTAACTTGACTAACAAATATTAGTACATTAAAGCTTAATATTTCACAAACGGATCCCTGAATTGAAAAATGGTTTTCTCAAACCCGCAATATTTTTGAAAGACCTATCGACGATAACGAGACTCCACACGATGGGGTAGACGAAAAAAAAAAAACTTCCCCACTTTACGTGTAGACTGATTTTATTTTACCACTTTGTCGGCGTGATTAATATGTATATCCATGTCAAATTATAGCTTTCTAATACTAAGAGTCTCTGAGCTAAGCTGCGGACGGGCGGACGGACGGACAGACGGACATGGCGAAACTATAAAGGTTCCTTGTTGACTACGGAACCCTAAAAAAGAATAGGTACTGAAGTCGTTAGATACTTAGCATTTGTTATTTTCAGCCCCGTTAAATGAGCCTCTCGATAAATTAATGGCTTAGTTTCATACGGCAACTAAACTAGCCATAATACCTTGTTTACGTTACCGATCAATACTTGAAGCTATTTCTATTTGCATTCACAGATGTAGTAGCTAAAGATTGCTCGGAGCAACATTCGTCCTAAATCCCACCTAGGTATCGTCAATTTTAGTAAATTTAGTCCAGTTTCCTAGGTATGCAGTGTATGCACATATCTAATAGGACATCTTTTCTAGGAATACAGAGAAAAACAAGCAATTAATGCGCTGCTCGAACGTAGAACACCGTAAACGCTTGGTTTTTTGTCGCACAGTGGTACATATTAAAAGCCTGAAAATAAAATTGTGTATTGTCAAATGTTCAAAGAAAAGACTTCTTCAAACATACTTCATAAAAATAAAATAGTATCATGATAAAACAATCGCAAAACTGCCCAAAATAGTATTTAACAAACACAACTTATGTTACTTATGCAATGATAATCATCATCTGCCTAGCCTTTTCCCAACTATATTGTGGTCGGCTTCCAGTCTAACCGGATGCAGCTGAATACCAGTATTTTACATGGAGCGACTGCCTATCTGACCTCCTCAACCCAGTTACTGGGTAATACGATACCCCTTGGTAAGACTGGTTGTCAGACTTTCGGGCTACTGACGACCCGTAACGACTGTCAAAGATCCACGAATGACAGCCGGGACCAAGGGCATAACGTGCTTTCCGAGGCACGGAGGGTCTTGGTATGTGAAGATGGTCACCCATCCACGGACCAACCGCGGCAAGCGTAGTTTAACCTGATCGGTCGGCCCGTGCGGATAATAAAGGGCATTAAATCAACTAAACAAATACCTAAAAACTATTTCAGTGAGCCGTCCATTTATTTTTTATTTTAATTAAAACTGCAAAGTTACTTTTATTTTAGTGATCATTCGATTCAACCAACATCAATCGCATCGCTGTTTTGAACCGTATTTGTTGCCGCAATGCGCTATCGTTAATTATTATTTTTTAATGGGACCAATTTTAAGTCTTATAAATATGTGAATAAAGGTATTTTTCATAATTTTTTATGCTCTTTTTAATGGTTAAAGTCATTTTGGAAAAAGATATTAGAAATATGTGAAACCTGCAAACCATCATTTTGGGGTACGAACTTTGAGGGTGATTTTCACCCCTTTAAAACGTTTGTTAGCAAAAAAGAAAAAATACGTATCTCATCATTTTTCATGTAGATTATTATAGTAAAGCCGCAACTAAATCGGTGAGGGACACCTCGCGAGGTTTCCTTGTTAGTCACGCAACGTCGATGCGAGTTAATCTTGTAGGTAATTGCTTGACGGGAATCGTATTTTCTTTGATGATGAAGAAGTAAGCTTACAGAATTAATCAATGGTTATTCAATAGGGACTGCGGAGCTGTCTTTTGGATTTTCCAGTGACCATTTTCTAATGAAAGTAAACATAGAATATTTCTATTTTAACCACCATTTTTTGTATTGTAACCGCGGTATGAATTTTATTTTATTTATACACGTTAATTTCTTACTAAATGTAAACGGAAAAGTATTTCGTGATTTGTGACTCAGGCACTAAATAAACTCCGTTGTCGATTATGTTCTGTATGAACATAATAGAATCAACACAATTAAAATATAATAGTACCTACGTATGTTGTTTCCTTAATCCGTAAATGGAGATAGAAATAACTTCAAAAGATACCTATTTATACATAAGACCGTTTTCCTGTACCTACTTGGATTGAGGAATCCGCTCTTATTGCCCCTTCGGAAATTACCACCATTCCAGGACTTTTACATCAGGGACATAATTTGCATGGAAATAAATAAATCGTATAAATAAGCATAACGAAAAAAAAAAAATTGTAAAAGAAAGCTAACTAACTGATTTTCTAGCCTGACAAAACTAGTCGTAAACTCATGATTGGGTTTTTACCTACATTTTCTGTTATTAGCGACGTAGTAAGATTGGAACGCCCAGATCTGGAGATTTTACGAACGGAGCTTATAGTCCGTATCAACGCCGACAAAGCAACTCTACTCGAGATTGAAGACAAGATCCTCAGATTGCTATACGCTTCGACTGGGAACATTCTGGATGACGAAGAGCTCATAGAAACGCTCAACGAGAGTAAAGTAAGGAATGCAATGTTTTTTTTTAGTTTGGCCCGTAGGGTGAGGGTGGAAAGCTTGATTGAACATTTTTAGGTATTAGGGGAAGATCAAAGGATGGATGAATTTGTTATGTGAATGATTATATGAGATGTGATGGCAACAACAAGAACACACTGATATTAATACTGAGATAACGGAGAGTAATGGTGGCCACCATTACTCTCCGTGGTGGCAATGGTATATAATGACGGCACAGTTGGCGCAGTGGTTAATGCGATTGACTGCTGCGCTGCGTGTCGCGGGTTCGATTCCCGCACGGAACAAATATTTGTATGACCTACATGTATTTGTTCCGAGTCTGGGTGTTTTTCTATCTATAATATGTATGTATTTACAAAAAAAAAAAAAAAAAATTGTATATAAGTAGTTTATCAGCCATCTTGTTACCATAACACAAGCATTAGGTTGCTTAGCTTGGGACAAATGGTGCTGTGTGAAATGTCCAGGGATTTATTTATTATTTATTATTATTATTATTATAATGGTATCGGACCCGACTTACGATTCATTTTCATCACCACTGCTCTCAAAACGGTGAATGAAAACATCGTGAGGAAACCGGCATGTCTTAGAATCAAAAAAATCGTAGACATGTGACATCATCCAACCTGCACTGGGCCCTCGAGGTGCATTATGGTCCACTCCCTCTCATAGAGAGGAGGCCTGTATCCCAGCAGTGGGAAAATGAATGCCTGATTATCACTGAGTTAATGACTAATAGTGATTTATTGAAGATGAAGTCGTCATGTCCGTCCCAACTAAAAATAAATGGGCAGTAATGAGCTAATGGCGCCCACGATGAACTTAGAAGTTTGAAGAACACTCAATCCGATTAAAAAAAAAAAAATAACAAACCCATTACCCGTAGGAAACATCAGAAATAATAAACGCTCGTCTAGAAGAAACAGAAGCGACGGAGTTGAACATATCGGCAGCCCGTGAGAAGTACCGCACAGTGGCCACCCGGGGGGCCGTCTTGTACTTCGCTGTAGCGCAACTAGCAGACATCGACCCTATGTACCAGTTCTCACTGAAGTACTTTAACCAGGTCAGTAGGAACCTTATCATTTTCTTATTATTAGCGAAGTGTGTCACCTGTAACGAGCAGGTCATGTGCTCTTCGAGTACTTAAGCCGCGTTTACAGAACCGTGTCGCGGGTATTATGGAGTTAAATTAAGCCTGCTACACATTATCCAGCGGGGTAGTTACGTAACACACTATCAGTAGCAATGGATTTCATTTTGACAGTCCAACAACATTCATTGCGTTATTTACGTTGTTGAGCAGACACATTTTTCGAACATATGAAGTAAAGGATTAGCAATATCCTTCAAAATGATTCAGATCGCGATTTATAGTGTGTTACACAATTAGGGTGCTAGCCAGTAATGGATAAGATATATAACTAACCCTACCCTTTTTGATGATACACTCTTCCTATACACACATAAATACCAAGTGTAGCGAATGAAAAAAAACTCACACCTCGGCACAGAAATACGTAGGTATAATTTAGTTAATCATTCCGAATTCAAAAAGTATAAAAATATGTTTAAAAAAAGTAGAAAAAATATCACTCACAGAACGAAAACTGATACACAAAGTAATACTCAATACCCGATACAATAGCATTGCAAGTCGCTGAGAGATATAGTGATATAGATAGGTAGGTACGTCTTGTCATAATTTGAACTAAAAAAGACAAGATTATAAACATAACTCACAATTTGTCCGTAGTGTTCAATACCTTGTGTACTGTAAAGGTTGTTTGCAAAAGTCGACCTTATGTAGTGCAAGCTGGCAATAAAATAACTCTGGTTGCATTCGAACAGTCAAGCGACTTTAAAATGAGCTTTAAAATTTTTGTATGAGGTTTCTGTTTGGAAGAACCAGTGACAATATAGCCGTGGTGATGTAAAGACGTTCGCTTGAAATTAACGCAGAAAATATAACGATGTATGATTTTAACACAATATTACACGTAACACACATACTACAGTACCTACTACCTCATTTTACTGCTGCGCGGCAGCTAATGTTACCACCACCTTATCTTTCCAGATCTTTAATCAAGTCATAGAAAAGAGCGAAAAAAGTGACGTCTTAGAAATTAGGCTGGATATCTTACGTCGTGAAATCACCCTATCTGTATACCGGAACGTGTCCAGAGGACTATTTGAACGGCACAAGCTGGTTTTCAGTTTCCTTTTGAACATGGCTATTTACTTAGATGCCGGACTCGTTAGTCCAGACCATTGGAATTTTGTTCTACGAGGGCCAGCCGGTACGTCAGTGGTTAGTACACAATTTGTTCTTTTTTTTTCACAAAATATGCCGTAGTTATAGGTAGCTCTAGTACAATCTTACATACGGTGGCCCTGTACTTTGTTGGTGGGCGTCACAAAACATAGTTTTCCGAAAAAGTGAGACCTAAAGAATGATGTTATCTTTAGAACTAAGTAAGTCTTACTAGCAGTTGCTTGCTTGCATTTTCAAAGATCGTTTTAAATACAAATTTCTGAGTAGCATTGCCTCTATGTGTTTGTTTGCTGGGAGTTTTAGGTTATGTGTATCTCCTTCTGTCACGCAACTGCTATAAATACCTACTTATTAAACCTGATTTAACCGCAATAGTCATAGTAGCGGAGAGCCCGAGGCCACTTTCGCGCTGCATGGCGGTCCATTGCCAAATACCAGTAGGTACGTAGAGACCTTTGTATCGTAAAATGATAAATAAATAATAATCAAGCTACAAATTTCTTTAATACATTTTCAACTTTATCGCTAAAGCATAAGGTTCAAAGTTGTTTGGGAAAATTTGTTAGTTTCGGGTAGCTTGATGTGCTGGCGTCTGTATCTATAATACCTAACAATAAACATCCAGGGCTGATCTTTGAGACAGTGAGGATAGTTACATTGCTTCAGTCGGCCTCAAAACATACATCAACAAGAATGAATTTATTGTCTACAATATTTGTTCCATAATACTGTATCAATATGTAGCAAAGACAATGTAGTCATTGATATCATGTAGTCACAAAACATGTAGATATTCTCTTTTTTATGCTGACGGTACCTCAATCGTTGTAGCTACAGCAAAACGTTCTTAGGAAACTGTCCTTAAGTTCTTGAGTAGGTACCTAATTGCTTACTGCAGTCACAGGGTTTCGGAAAATGGTGCAGTCAGCTAGAAAAACGTCAATTCAACGTGAGATTTGATACTTTTCTAGCTGATTGTACCATTTCTCAAAAATGTGAGATGCTGTTATCAATGGTTCAAATAGTAAATACATTCTAAGTTCTAAGCGATTTCCTGTGGCTACAACGGTTAAGGTTCATCCTGAATAATAATGACAATACCAGGTGCCACCTAAGAAACCTGCAGTAGAAGCGTTGACTGAACAAATGTGGCTAGCCGTCAATCACCTGGATGAAACTGACGATGATTTCGCGGGACTAGCTGAAGATTGTCTAAAGAAAATTCCTATTACACTTGGAAAGTACAATTTGGTAAGTGATTTTCTTTAAGATAGATAGAGCTACAGTCGGCAAAGAAAGTCGATTCAGAGCGGCAACTGCGCGAGCATGCTCGAGCAAAATCCGCCCGCGTACGTAGCGGATGCTCGAACATACGCGCTACTGCTCTTGCGGGTGCTCGCTTGCGCTATCGTGATTTGTCATCATTCATCTGTATCTACCATAGATTTACGGGCATGACATTTGAGCATGACATTTATCCAGTCACTAGGATGTAGAGGTCAGATAGGCAGTCGCTACATGTAAAATATTAGTGTTCAGTTGCAACCGGTTAGACTGGAAGCCGCCGAGCCCATCATAGTTGGGAAAAGGCTTGGCAGCTTGATGTCATATAAGTAGATAGAAATCGCTTTTCATGTTTGTCTGTGTGTTACTTTAGTTCAATCACAGGTTTGATGCCACCAACGGCATCAGACTTTCCATTTTTCCTCTCCTGGTTACATGTAGATACGCAGAGTGCCACCCCCAAATTATTTCTTTCCTAATTTCACTAAACCTTACTGCCTACTTTGCAATTTTGCTTGCTATCCAATATTCATTGATATGGTGCCAATAGTCTTCCGAGTAAAATGGCCGAGTATCATCAAGACGGACCGGCACACGGATAGACGGTCATCAGACACGACGAAGTTACAAGGGTTCTGTTTTTGCGATTTGGCTACAGCCGTGCGATTCTGTAACCATATCACCGTGAAAGCTTGGGTGAAGTGAGCGTGGAGTGAGCTGTCATTCGCTAGGGATTCTATTGAGTGCTCACTTCACTTATGATTTCACGGTGAGATTTTTACAGAATCGACCAGCTGGACCCTTTAAAAGACGACAGAACATTGTAGGGAGGGTTACAGGTAGACAGGATGAATCAGTCAGTCAAGAAAGACGTGTAGGTACTTACCTATTTGGGGTTTACCATACTCCGTGCTAAGGTTGAAAGTTCAAGGGGCAGATGCTTTACCTTTACGTTAAGTACTGGTTATAAAATGGATTATGAACAATTTGAAAACCCTCCTTGAGAGCTTTGTTTCTGTAATGTGCTGCAGCGGCAACTGTCCGCAGGCGTCGACGCACGTGCGCTCGAGCATTCTCGTACAAGCGCACTACGGCCCGCGTGGCTGCTAGGAAAAAACGCGCGCGCATGCCTCACAGAATTATATGTTGCAAGCTAGTTTCAACTCTAATTAGTTGGATTGAATTAATCAATTATCAATGAAAACCGCTCGAGCATGTTGCTCTATCTGAACTGAACCTCTGTGTCTCCGGGTACACCTAAAGAACTTCGCGTAATATAACTTTGCCGCTCTGAAACCAGACTTTCGGAATATCCGCGCAGGTACGATTGCGAGCGGGACGTAAAGTAAGCATCAAACAGTAACGAACTATGTATTTATGGAGAAGAATGATGGCGTTACACACACATATTTAAGCTATACTGTTTTGTTCGTATGTACAGACGCCAGCACATCAAGCTACTACAATCTGTCAGATTTCTTTAATATATTTTCAACTTTATCGCTAAAGCATAAGGTTCAAAGTTGATTGGGAAAATCTGACAGTTTCGGGTAGCTTGATGTGCTGGCGTCTGTACAGCCCGATTCAAACTTTACGGCGGCTATGAAGCCCGATACTAGCTGCGCAGTACCTCACCTCACCCCCGATGACAGGTGAATTTGTTACTGCGCACGACTCGCCTCATGTTCGGAGCCGCCATAAAGTCTGAATCGGGCTATAATCGAAAGGGGATTGAAGATTTTTATATGGAGGCTGGCATACCAGCCGTGCGATTCTGTAACCATCTCACCGTGAAAACTGAGGTGAAGTGAGCGTGGAGTGAGCTGTCATTAGGGATTAACACTATTGACACTGCTCACTTCAAGCTCACTTCACTTATGATTTCACAGTGAGATTTTTACAGAATCGACCGGCTGCTATCGCACCATTTTTTTTGTTTTTTTTTTTTAACCCTAGAATGATAATCTACGTCCGCAAGACGTAACGTGAAATTAAATTTCGTTGTAGTTTTTTTATTATTTTTATTATTATTTTTATTTAAACAATTGTTTCAACCTATAAAGCATGATAATACTTCCTTAGACTTACTAAAAAATCTTAATTAACTAAAGTACCTACATCTGACAGACGTATGATTATCTTTTACGCTAGTTGCTATTTATGATTATCTTTCTATGGTTAATATCGCCCACGTATGTAACTGATATAAATCGATAAATAACATTAATGCAAACAGAAAACAAACCTCTTAAGCGTCACGTATCCGATATATTCAAATTTGACCACATGACATAAATATCAACTTTGAACGTTAATATCTCGGAAACGTGACGCGTAAGGCGTTGGGTCCCATTACTTTTAAGTTCAAATTAAATGCGTGGCCGCCATTAAAAAAAAAAAGAAACAAAATGGCGCGACAGTAAGTACCTATGCCACGGAACTTCAAAGTCCTTTAACCTTTTCAACGCCAATCACTTGTATACAAGTTCGTATTACAAAAGTGATTGGCGTTCAAAAGGTTAAATTGAGTACCTACTGCACAGCGTTTCGGTCCTAACTTCACAGTGGCAGAGTTGTTATACGCGAGCTGTACAGCCAAAGCGGGGAAAAGGTATAGCAGGAGCTCTGGAGAGGACTAGGAGTATAACTACTTACCTACCCACTATTATGCGCTTTTATAATTTGTTGTGACGCTATTATCGTGGACGTCCACGTCCACAAAATGTAAGGAAATACATGCATTATACCGTTATCGTGGACGTAAATTTAAAAGCGTCTTCATACATATATTTCCATACATTTTACTTCCTATATCGTGATGCCGTGGACGTCCACGAGAATATAGTCACGTCAGAATTTATAAAAGCGCCCGCAGCTAAATGTTTTGTATTTTATCTATATTTAGAAATCTAAATAACATTTTTGCGGAAAACAGTCGCAGGCTTCAATATTTTAAGTAATCATTTTTTTTTTTTTTTTTTTACCTACGTAACCTTTGTTTCCAGGACATCCACGTCGATGAAAAAAACTCAACGCCCCTGAATACAGATTGGGACAAGAAACTGACTTCATTTGAAAAATTAATGATGATAAAGTGCCTTAAAGAGGAGAAACTAGTATTTGCAATAGCGGAATATGTCTCAACCAGCCTAGGATCTGTGTTTATAGAAAGTCCCACCGTTCAACTGAACACCCTGTACGTATACTTTGTCTTTGTTAGTGTTAATTATTTCTTTACCTGCACGGATTGTTAAAACTATGAAAGAAGATAGAAAAACGATCTTATACGTTTACATTTATTTATTATTGAGAAAAAACACGTCTATGCATAGTTAGTACATCAATGATATTAGGTATCTAGTACCTTTTAGAGCGAGATTAACTAGGTAAATATATATATACCTAAGTATATCATAGAATATTCGATATCAAACTACTTTGTTCCGAACAAATAGCGATGAGTTTATCATACCATCTAATAAAGGACAATATAGACATTTATAAAATTTGGACTTTAATAACAATAAGTATTTGGCAAAACACCTCATATAACTACTTAGTAAAGATAATATTATATACAAACAAAAACACTATAAGTGCTAATCAATTGTATTTTGTATTGGCCAGGAAAACTTTCGGTGTGTTATACTCGTTAGCTTTTGTTTTTCGAATTGCTTAATATAATAAGCATCTTACATTAGCAACATCTAAACAATAAACAAACTTGACAAAATAGTGTTACACAGCACCTAGTTCTATGGTTTCTCAAAAGCACGGTGAACCAGTTTCCAGTCGCTTACAACGCCAAATCAAACTTAAATCGCTAAATCAAACAATCGCTTGCGCAAATAATTGTGCCATACGATTAAGTTATAACTAAATTATGATATAACATAAAAATGTATAGGTAACAAAAAAAAATGCAATATTCTATAGCACGGACGCCTACAATTTCTAACATCATTATCATCTGAAGCTACAAAATAATGTAAACGTCGCCTGTAGACTTCCGAATTTTTTAGAAAATATTTAAACTTCAGTCAGTACGTGAGATACGTGCACCTCCCTAATTCTCATAAGCTCATTCGTTAGTGGTCCATCCATATAACATATATTAAGCATACATATTATAAATAGAGAGCAAAAGAAAAGTGATATCGAAAACACGTGAGATCACCTTATAAATAAACCGTACCCTCCTATAAGTGGTTTACAACACTACTTACAATATCTTAGTCTTATCTACGTTACATTAAGATTGCGGTACACAAGGGAAAAATACTCGTAAAATACTAATAATCTACGACTTTAGTCGCCCAAGAGGGAATTGTCAAACTAGCCGCAATCGGCATTAGATTATATTCATTTATTCAATCTCTGGATGAACCTACTTAGTAATAGGTACTCGCACATTAAGTGCTAGTATGGGGCACAAAAGCCACATTTAGGCCAAATCCTCGGAATCTTCGACTTTAGTCCCACAAGACAGAGTTGTCAAACAATTGATTATCTTCGTTTATTCATTCTCTGGGATGATCCCACTTTATAATACTCGTACATTCTGAGCTAGGATTGGGTACACGTACACAAGTCACATTTAGGGCAAATCCCCGAAATCTACTTCTTCCTTAGTCGCCCTATAATAACAGAAAAATATTTTATGATTTTTATATCAGACAGACTAGAACTTCCCCTGCGACTTCGTTCGCGTGCATTATGTATTTTCTCATACAAATTCCAACACCCCTTCCACCCCTTTAAAAGGTAGCTGCCGAAAATCGATGATACGATCGTAATTACTTATTAATATATGTAAGTATTCGGGCCTCTTTTTGCCCCCCACAGGAGTGGAATTTTGAAAAAAACAGCTAGAGTAAGAAAGAGCTTAATCATAAATTTTCAATAAATGCTTTTTATCGGGGTGTTAAAGGCCTTTAAACTTATTGAACTCGCCTTGGTCCGTCATCATGATTTTTTTTTTCAAAATGACTTCAATATATATATGTATGTATTATCATGCGACGCCATATTGAAAAATAATCAAAATGCCGAACCGGGACGAGGCCAGTCTCCATACAAAAAAGTTCTATCCCCTTTGTAAGGGAGAATATGAAATGCACTCGTACAAAGTCGCGGGCGCGGTACTAGTCATCTAATACTATCAGAATAAATAACGATATGGACTACCGTTAACCCAACCCGCACCATTTTTATAACATCACCTTTCTAATCCCAGTACACTTCACTAGTCTTGTTATCATCACCAAATAGATATATAACTATAGAAATAGAACTATCTTATAGACTATACAACTACGAGTATCTTTGTATAACTAACTATTTGATAAAGTCTGCATTGCATTAGTTTATAATGCACTAAAACATTTAAAGCAAACTGAGATAATTATAATATAAACACTGCCACACACTACAATACACCACAATCTATACTAATATTATAAAGAAGTAAAATATGAATTTGTATGTAAGGGGGTAATCATCGGTTCTACTGATCTGATTCCGAAGATTACTTCACTACTGGGAAATGTTATAACAAGAAATTTCACGCGGACGAAATCGAGGACAGATGCTAAGTGACTAACATTAGTAAGTAACTTGAAATAACGTTTACTCAAAATAGTGTAATCGTGACGCACCACTCCTTTATCGTTGAAAATTATAAAATGCACAGTTCTTTCTGATCATTATCCACTACGTTGCTCGCAAAACTTGTTTTCACTAAAATATTTAAGTTCTAAGACAAAGGCTAGTTTGTCCTAGAACTATAAAATGTTGTATTTGGAACGGGAGGTATTTGGTACTGCTCGATTCTTGCTATGTATTACATACCAATTTCTAGTAGTTGTTTATGATTCCATAATCATCAAAATGAGAATCAGTCACTGCACCAAAGGGAGAATTCAAAGTTACAGCATTTATTTCAGCATTGAAAGTCTCTTTGACAATATGACAAACAAACTTGATCTTTTGCATCCACAGACATTCAGCTGTCGCCGATTTGTACAGTTAAATTGATATTTTAATTTCAATCAGTATGTACCTATTATTTAACGCAACATAGAAGTTTTATGTTGCGTGTTTTTATATATAAGCCAATATTGGTGCCTTTTTTCGGAACTTTCTAAATTACAAATGAAAATAACAAACAATATTCCATGCTGCACTAATGCTTAAAAATCGGTAATTTTTGAGACGGCACTTCCAGCAAGATCAAATCTGAAACTACGGCTGGTAGAGCAAGGTGGTCAAAGGAACCATTCGAATCTCGAAGAAAAAAAAACGGTATTTTGTAACTTTTGAAAAAGCTTGTACAGGGGATCCAATTTTTTTATTGCCCTTTGTTTTATTGCACTGAGTACCTGGTATGGATCAAATACTGCACAAAGCTAATGCTACAACACAAAGGATTCTTTTTTATTTTTAATAAATAAATAATAATTGCAAAAACTGGCACTTCCTTTGATATTCACAAAGTTTCCTTTGAGCTTTACCAGCAACACTACCATAAACTATACTACCCATAGTTTCGAATGTAACCCGGATGAGCCATTGCAAGAATCATGTTCATTTACGCGACTGATATTATTATATTCCCGACTTTTTTTTTTTTTGGTTCTCCCGAATATTTTGTTTTTGGGTTGAAGATGATCCTAAAAATAGCCGTATAGGGTTCTAGCGCTGTATGAAATTCCTTTTTTTACGTTTTTTTACAACATTGGAATCCCCCACTATTGGAGCAGCTGACGCTCAGATCTCTCTAAGTAAAAACGAAATATTGTTATGATTTTCGGCCGGTGTGAAATAAATTGTTCAAGTTAACGCCACCACCTGTACACAACATACACTCTCACACAACCGACACAGCCACATCCCGCAACCGTGACATTTAAATTAAATAAAATCTAATTTTTTTACCAATTACAACTTATTTGTGTTTCTTCTTAGCACCCTTTTTAAATTCGGTGCGTCTAGGACGTGTATGTTAAACAACGGTGCTAGGATCCCATGCATACTTAACTTTGTTTTCTGAAAGCTTGCTAAGTATCCTCATATCTTCGGGAGAAATCTCGAATTGCAGAGAAATATTATCTTTCATGTGAGAGGGGTTTGTTGACTTTGGTATGATAGCAATATCTTGCTGCAGTGCCCATCTTAGCAAAACTTGAGCATTGGTGACGCCGAGATTTTGGGCTATGTTTGTAACTGAGGGATGCTTGAGTAGCTCATCATCATGCACAGATTTTCCTCCAAATGAACAATATGCTTGGATTAATATATCATTTGCCTTACAATACTCCAGCAATTCCATTTGATAGTAGAAGGGGTGCCATTCCACCTGTGTAAAAAAAAAAACGACATTTGAAAATGATCAAATTGGTTGTGATATTATGGTATGGTATAGAATAGAATAGAATACTCTTTATTAGGTACACCATATAAATGAAATAAAGTATAACTACCTGATTTACAGCTGGAACTACACCATGATTCCTTTTCATAAGCAGCTCCAGGTGATAATTGTTGAAATTGGATACACCAATGGCATTAACAAGGCCCTCATCATATAGTCGAACCATGCTCTCCCATGTTGCGTGACGTAGCTCAGTATTTTTTTTATTATCGTTAGCAACTTTCCGTGTCCCTGGGAAATGGATTAAATACAAGTCTGCATATTCCAACCCCAAATTCAACAGTGAAGTAGTGTAGGCTCGCTTGATAACTTCTGGCCTTCCATGATCAGCAGGTGCTGTAATTATAAAATTATTTAAGGACATACAAAAATAAAAGAAATAAGCTTTGCAGACTATTGAACAATCATCTCACTTTTAAAATCATTAAAAAAATAATTTGAAACATAATACCTACTAATGAAAAAAGTACCGGTACAAGTATTGGTATCAATTTAATAGAACAATTGACCATATCGTAACACTGCTCTACTCAGTATGCGTAATATCTGTTTTGTGCAAGCAAGATGGAAATGACCAAAAAGCAAGTAAATATTACTTTTATTTTAGTACTACTTTGTATATATTGCTTCTAAAATCTTCATTTAAATAAATTATTGTAAATACCTACATTGTAAAACAGCACTTACAGAGTTTTGTGGTAATGAAAATATCATCACGTTCCAAGTCATGTCGTGGGAGCAATCTTCGGAATGCTTCCTGCAGGTGTGATTCATTGCGGTAGACGGCAGCAGTATCTATACAATTTTAATAAAATATGTAGTAATTATACAGCAATTCAGCATGGTAAATGCACTTATCTAAGCGAAAGAAACAATGTTCACCCTTTGTTTCAACTTCTATTTGGCAGACCATTGATAGGAGCCCTTTATCTGTGTCACTCGTGAGTACACAGATTACCGCGTCTGTGTCCCGCTCGGAGCAGGCGGTTAATCACTATCATAGGTTTCATCGTTTTGTTTATAAAAACTGTATCTATCTCGCTCAAACTTGCACAGAGTCTCCTAGACTCTGTGCAAGTTTGAGCGAGAACCTCTCTACACCCAATATTAAACATACAGGTGTGTGTTTGTTACTTTTTGACACCTCAACTGTTCACTGATGGCAATATTTATCACAGAGCTCAAAGATAACACAGAGTAGACCATAGGATACTTTTCATTAGGGCACATGAAGTAGTTCCTATAGGATACAATTGAAACTGCAGTTAATGCACGATAGTTGCTAACGTTTTGCTATTTCACTTTACATGCATGGATGATTATTGAGGGTAGTGAATAGCTTGATGCCTGCATTTACCATCACAGTGATGGTTTGGTAATGACAGGTTTGATGAGGTCCAAAAGTTGCAATGTTTCTTTAAGCTGCATATTCATGGGAAACAAAGTTGAGAAACAATTGCCAACATGGTTGCCCAATTATTTGATAATGTTCCTGGAAACAATGTTGCTCAGCTTTTGTTTCTCAGTGAATACAGCGTATTAGCCAGACATGTAGTAAAACTTACCAAACATACGATATCCTGCTGACAGAGCCTGGTCTACTACTTCCATAACTTCTTCTGGATCGTGAACACGGAAGGTTCCCACTACAAAAATATATTTACCATAAATAATATGTCAGGTAAAGGTGTTTCCAGACCCTAAATAATATGTCAGATTTGCATGGCTACCAACTTGGTTCCAATAAATAAAGGATCTACTGTAACCACATTGTCAAAGAAAATATTCTAGTGATTTGCTTGAGCTGTAGTCGATATAATGTTTGAGTAATAGCATGCCATAAGTTACTTTGTTTTAGAGCAAAACACCAGCCAGAAATCGTGTTTTTCTTCCCAAATTTTAATCTACGATCGGTTATCACAACCATATTCAGTTGGTAGGTAGATAGTTTTATGTCATGTTAGTTTCGTAAACTTGCAACTCATTGCTATTTCTACATACCATATTATATGAAAGAATGTAGGTATTCTAATAGCGTTTGTGTTCATTAGCTTCGCATTCGTAATAAAACACTAGGTTTACATTATAAGGCCAAAGGCAAGAGATTACCTTTAAACTAGAAAGGCCCAATTAACCAAAAAAAATAAAAAAAATAGTTTTTTGACTGGTGAGTACCTACTCCTGAACACTTAGCACACATCAAGATGACTGGAAAACTTTTGCAAAATGTCCAGTACTTACTTACGCTGGAGCTGTTTGAATAGCCTATTGTAAATCGAGGTGCCCATAACCAGCGGCCCCGAAGCCATACCAGAGCGCAGGTGTTTCCAGGTATACAATCAGCCAACAGACTACCAGATATTCCTCAGATTAGTCTCAAACTTTAGTGCTTCTTGTTTTAATAGATTACATTAATTAAATAAGTGAAGCTAATAAAACTGGTACTTAAATCATAATTATTATATTAAGTATATCAATCATTTATCAAATTATAATAGTAAAAAGTATAGATAATCGTTGGTTGGTACCACATTTAATTAAAAACGTCTAACGGGCCTCTGCAATTTGGCTCCGGCCCCTCGCAAGCCTTCCAAAGGTCCGGGACCCCAGGGTCCTGAGAAATGTCAAAAGACATATTAATAATATATTTATTTGCATATAAACATGGTATAAAAAGATGGTAAAAGTGCAAATTAGAACAAAACATGTTTTGCCAATTTAATATTATGATTATACTATTATTCAATTTTCCAGTATGTAACTGACATTAACATTTTTTGTCAATGAAATCCTTAACACTATAAAAACTATTAACAGATAACCATTCGTACATTTTATTTCTATATAACTTAGTATTTCAATTTTTGAGATCATTTGGTAACTTATTATCGTGCACACATTGCAAGGCAGCTTTTATTGTATTTAGTTAGCCTTGGAATCTCACTTAGTACGAGCCTGTTGGGGTCTCGTCGGTTTCAGAAATTATCATCATCAGCTTTAACAAATAAATTCTGATGCTTTATGACAAATATGCATATCTCATAGATTTATAGAGACGGTAACGGTAAGAAACCAAGTTTATCTGAATACAAGTCTACATAATTTGTCTGGTTGGAGCCCGTAAATTGCTCTAATGCATTTTTTCTGAGCAACGAATGCTGTATTATGATCGGTGCTGTTACTCTACATTATTAAACCATATCGCAACAATGACTCGACATATGCATGATACAATGTTATCACCATTTTAATGTTAGTTATGCTTCTAACCCCTTTGAGTGCATATAGAAACTTATTTACTCTTTTAGAGACATTATGCACATGTGTTTTCCAGTATAAAGACGGATTTATTTCGATTTATTGATTAGTGATAGTTATCATTTCTAACTAATACAAAATTTGGTTTTGGGGGTAGTTGAAAAAAACATTTAGATGGACAAAACAACAAATCCTTGGATCCTGTCGCGCTCTGATATAGCTTGGAGGCTGCTAGATGTAGGCACGCTGTAAATGGGTCAAATTATAGCGTAAAACAAGTTTAAGGTGTTTATTAAGTGAAAAAATTGTACTTACTACCCACAGCAGGCATCTCACTTCCATTGTTCAACGTAAATTTGTTAAACACCCTAACCGAATCAACTGCTGCAGCCATGTTTTCCACAGTCTACTGAGACTAGGCAAGTTCTGATAGCTTTTAAACTGAATTCTTGCTAGGTGATATTTTATTAGCCACACACGCGTCGTGTCAACGACAAGTACCTACCAACAAGTAGTAGGTAATCAATGACAGATGAGTGAGGTGAGACTAGACCACCACACTGTACGAGAGGCAACAAGCAAGAGAATAATAAAGCGATCTCCGCTATGAACGAACTACGAACGCACAGACCAAGTAGTACTGACGAACAATACGAACATCAGACCAATACGAATGAACGAACGGGAACGACATGCAGTTTTAAGACATTTGACAGTTCGTAGTTGACATCGGCTCAGTTGCCAAAAAGGAAAATAAAACTTTACTCAGTGCTGCTAGATCGGTACCATTTAACGCGTAGATCTACGCGTTAATCTATATAGAGAATGAACTATAGATTAGTTACTAAAATAACAATAATAAATCAGAGCGGCACATATTCTTATTAAACCCATTGAGATATATTATTTTCTATGTCTATGATTAAACCAGTAGTAAGAGTAGGCAATACGGATATAGGGTTTTCCTATCCCTTTTTGCGACTCACCTTTTTAGGGTTCCGTAGCCAAATGGCAAAAAACGGAACCGTTAGGGATTCGTCATGTCTGTCTGTCTGTATGTCCATCCGTATGTCACAGCCACTTTTTTCCGAAACTATAAAAACTATACTGTTGAAACTTGGTAAGTAGATGTATTCTGTGAACTGCATTAAGATTTTCACACAAAAATAGAAAAAAAAAACAATAAATTTTGGGGGTTCCCCATACTTAGAACTGAAACTCAAATTTTTTTTTTTCATTAAACCCATACGTGTGGGGTATCTATGGATAGGTCTTCACAATGATATTGAGATTTCTAATATCATTTTTTTCTAAACTGAATAGTTTGCGCGAGAGACACTTCCAAAGTGGTAAAATGTGTAACCCCTCCCCCCCCCTCCCCTTGTAACTTCTAAAATAAGAGAATGATAAAACTAAAAAAATAATGATATGATATACATTACCATGCAAACTTCCACCGAAAATTGGTTTGAACGAGATATAGTAAGTAGTTTTTTTTTTGAATACGTCATAAATCGTAAACCGCAATTTACCTTTCATTCTATAAACTCAAATATAAAAATTAAAAAAAAAAAATAATTTCATAAGCCTTATGCATAAACCGTGAACCATTATTTTCTAATAATAAATCTGTAATAGGTGCCTAAGTAAATAATAATTACAATACGCGCGGGGCATGGCTTGATCGGTAGCGGGTGCGGAGCGCGCGGGGGGCAGGTTCCCGACTTTGAAATACACTATTATTAAAACATCGAACAAAGTTACAAAATACTACAAGAACTTTTATATTATGTTACTTGCTGCTACGGAACACTTCATGGGTGAGTCCGACTCGCACTTGGCCGCTTTCAGTTTACTTCGTCTCCCAAAAAACAACAACTGTCAACTGTCAGTAGTACAGGTGCACTCGTATTAAAACTTTAGCAAACTATTTGCGACGCTTTCCTTTTAATTGTGTGAATGTGTAATTGCAGAACATAATTATATATTACTTATATTATGGGGCGCTGTAGTGTAATAGGTTGTACAAATCGACCAGAACAAAAAAATAAAGACATCACCTTTCATCGGTAAGTGAATTAGTTTTTCTAATGTAATAGTAGTATTTACGATTTAAAACGTTTATAGAATTCGTCATTCATTATATTAACACGTAATTATCAGAAGTGCTGTAAAATTAAACGTGTTTTAAACGGTTTTATTTCATTTGTTTTGTAGTTTATTCTTGTATTTTGATATTTAGAGGGATACCAGTGCTCGGCAAGTTTACCCCTAAATCCAAATTCCTATAAAATTGTTATTATAATAACGCTATTTCTTTTTTTTCCAGTTTCCCAAAAAAACCAAGAATACGAAATCTGTGGTTTCTCCTTACTGGACGAAAAAATTGGCAGCCAAACCAAAGTGCTCGGATATGTTCCAAACATTTTGAATCTTCTTGCTTTCGCAAGACCAAAAACCTTTTCACTTACTTGAATCCAGATTCAATTCCAACACTTTTTATTCCTGTAAGTAACATATACATAATTATAATATTTTCTTGTAGTACAGTCATGTGCTTATTTCAGCAACTAATGATGCTGTTGCACTTCAAATTTTAAATACTTTTAAATAACTTGTCCTTTATTATGTGCTTGCCTGCCTTCATCTCATCACAAAAGGGGTCTGGGATTGACTTTTTGAAATATGAAATTATTTGATGGATATCATATGGAAATAAATGATATTTACCTACTGAATCATTTAAAATTGGGGCATTTGACAGGCCTGTTGGTCTAGAGGTCAGTGGCCCTGACTACTATACGCAAGGTCGTGGGTTCGATTAACACCCAGGACAAATGTTTGTGTGATGAGCACAATCATTTGTTCTTTGTCTGGGTGTAATTTATCTATAATAATGTATGAATTTAGAAATATATATGTATGTATATCAGTTGTCTAGTACTCATAGCACAAGCTCTGCTTAGTTTGGGACTGGATGGCGTTGTGTGAAAGTTGTGGAATGTTATTATTAATATTATTTAAATGTGGGCTTTCCGCGTGTCACTGTCTATGGGATTTACAAGAAATTAATTCAATCATTTTTACTGTTATTTCCTTTTTAGCCTCCAGAGAGAGAAAAAGACAACTCTATGATACTTGAGCAACCTAGTTGAATCTAGGACTAGTAAAATGAGTCACATTAAATTATCAGTAAGTTTATTGCTATAAATTCAAAGTGTGGCTAAAAACATCAGTTCTGTAAAAGAAAATATTAATAGTTGCCTTATAAAGTTCTGATTTCTTTCTCATGCTTCCAAATTTTGTCTAGACTTTGTTTTAGGATAAATAAAAATACTTTGCAATAATTTAAGTACAACATATGTGTACAGATGGAAGTGGCTATGGGAACTTCTTTGGCTAATTTTTTTTTTCACATGTTTTACAGGGTCTGCGTGCAGATAGTTTAAACACAGATAAACGATACACATCTTCTTGTACACCATCTGGACACATCGAAGTGCCTATGGAAGTTGGAAGTTCTATTGTAAGTTAAAAATGAAATAATCAGCCTGTTGTTACCATGCATGCAATCACATAAAAATATTTCTTTTGCTTCTCGTATGTATTTCAATGTGTACATATTTGATTTCAGGTTGAAGGCGATGTATCCATTACTATTGCTACACCTTTGCCATTATTTGAAACACCTCAGAAACGTAAATTAAGAAAACAAGTGAGCCAAAGAACTCTTCTAGCCGAAAGCAGGAAAAAGCAATTGGTTGGTTTAAATAAAAAAACAGGAGGTTGAAAAAGAACACTGCTGGGTTAGCCGATACCGACATACGATAGCACAATTAAAAGCTCGCTCCATGATAAATGAAGAATCTGCTGCTATGTTAAATTATATAGAACCGGCACATAAGGATTTTTTTTAAAAGGTTTCTTTGTAAAGATGTCACTGAAAGAAAATATTCTCGAGAGATATGGAAGTTCGTCTTAACTTTAAATTTTATAAGTCCTAGAGCCTATAATTGTGTTCGGGAACAATATAATACTTGTCATCCTCATCCACGGACACTATCGCTGGTATCAGTGTGTAGAGGGTAATCCGGGGTTTAGCAGAGAGTCTATTGAAGCTGTCAAACTTCTAAATAAAGCCCATAGTGAGAAAAAAGCAACAAAATTACTTTGTGCGTTGAGCTTTGACGAAATGGCTATAAGAAAGTTTATAGATTTTGATGGAAAAGATTGTTTTGGATTTGTCAATTTATGGCAACAATTTAGACAATGACCAATTAGCGAAAAAAGCCTTAGTTCTTATGATGACGTATGTAAATTGATCATGGAAGATACCACTCGGCTATTTTTTAATCGATGGTGACTTATTTTAGCCTTCAATTAATCAACTCAGCCTATCGCAGTCCACTGTTGGACATAGGCCTCTCCCAGACTGCGCCACAACACCCTGTCCTCCGCCTTCCGCATCCAGTCTACCCCAGCCACCTTCTTTAGGTCGTCCGTCTATCTAGCGGGGGGACGTCCCACAATACGCTTGCCGATACGCGGTCTCCACTCCAGGACTCGTCTGCTCCACCGGCCATCGGCCCTTCGACAGATATGGTCAGCCCACTGCCACTTCAGTTTGCTTACTCTGCAAGCTATGTCGGTTACTCCGGTTCTTTTCCGGATAAATTCATTCCTGATTTTATCCTTCAAAGAAACTCCGAGCATAGCTCGCTCCATAGCGCGCTGAGCGACCTTGAACAGCCTAGCCTTGAGGATAAGAAAATTATTATATTTCCGGACCCATCCCACATGTTAAAGTTAGTAAGGAATACGTTGGCACAAAAAAGTAAAATTAGTGACGGGCAAGGTAGAATAATATCTTGGGAGTACATTGAATGTTTACTAGAATTACAGGAAAATGAAGGATTGCACTGGGCAACAAATTAAAAAGAGCTCATATCAATTTTAATAAACAAGTAATGAAAGTAAAATTAGCAGCCCATGTTTTTAGTGAGTCGGTAGTCGATGCTATAGAATTTTATAAAAATGAATTGAATTTAATGAATTACCGGTTAAAGTTTGGAAGTTATTGCGGATGGACGGATGGACGTGGTTAGCTTTATTCTTCAATAAACTGCTGCTGGAAGAAGCCATACCTGACGAATGGTGTAACAGTTCATTGATGCCCATTTTCAAAAACAAAGGTGATATGCTGGAGTGCAACAATTATAGAGGAATAAAGCTAATGACACATAGCATGAAAGTTTGGTAGAAAGTAATTGAAAGGCGACTGAGAGAAGAGAGCGAAATATCACCGAACCATTTCGGTTTTATGCCTGGTCGGGGAACGACGGATGCCATTTTCGCTATCCGCCAGCTGTGCGAGAAATACAGAGGTGCACATAAAAACTTGCATATGATTATTCGTCGACCTCGAAAAGGCATACGACCGGGTACCCCGGTCCCCGTGAGGTTCTGTGGTGGGCTCTTAAGGAGAAAGGCGTGCCTGGGAAGTATGTGCAGTTGATCCGTACGATGTACCGTCGATGCAGTACCCAAGTTCGGTCTACCACGGGCACTACTGGCACCTTCAATGTGGCTGTCGGCTTGCACCAAGGGTCGGCTCTCAGCCCTTACCTCTTCCTGATGATAATGGACGCGCTCACGTCGGACATCCAGGAAGAGGCTCCCTGGTGTATGCTGTTTGCCGATGACATTGTGCTGGTAGCCGAGAGTGGCTTAGAGGTCCAGAACAGGTTGGAGTTGTGGTGGCAAAGACTAGAGAGTGTTGGCTTGAAATTGAGTAGAACCAAAACGGAATACTTGTTTTGCGATTTCGGCGGCCTTTCCAGTCCTGTGCCTATAACTATTGCCGGAACGCCCATACCGATGTGCTCCGACTTCCGGTACCTCGTGTTCAAGGGGATGGCGAAGTAGACCGGGACGTATCGCGCCGGTTCAACTTAGGAAGGATGAAATGGCGACAGGTCACTGGAACAACTTGTGACCCACGGATGCCCCCCGAGTTAAAGGGGAAAATATACAAGTCCGTGATTAGGCCTGTCGTACTGTATGAATCAGAATGCTGAGCTGTGAAAAAGATGGATGAAAAACGATTGCATGTAGCGGAGATGAGAATGTTGAGATGGATGTGTGGAGTGACAAGAATGGATAAAGTAAGAAATGAGTATATTAGAGGAAGTTTAAAAGTAGCGCCTGTTACAGAAACATCGAAAGGAAGTCGTTTGTCTTGATATTGACATGTAATGAGGAGGGATGAAACGCATGTAACGAAAAGAGTGATGAATATGAATGTAGATGGATGGAGAGGGAGAGGAAGGCCAAAGAAAAGATGGATAGATGGATGGATGGTGTGAGGAATGATATGAAAGAGAAAGGAATAAATGATGCCATGATGTCTAACAGGGAAGACTGGAAAAGATAACGTGTTGCGCCGATCTCAAATAAAATGGGACAAGGGCAGGAAGATGATTATGATGATGAATTAGATCCTGTTAGCTTCCGAAATTCTGATGCAACTATTGATTTCGTACGGAAAATAAATAATTTATTTGATGTGATGAATACACGTAATACGTAACGTACGTAACGTACAAAAAACCCTTATTTAATAGAAATTTGTCCAGACAATTTTTTTTTTTTTTACTAATCGTGTTTAAATATTTAACGGAACTGCAAATAAATGGAAGATATCCTAGATACTAGTAGAAAAACTGGATTTTTGGGTTTCATAATATCTATAAAAAGTGGGTTTTTTTTTTATTTGTATGAGAACTATGTTAGAAGTAACTGTCTTTCTTCACTTTCTCTACACTTACAAATTCCGCCAGGATCATCTGGAATATTTTTTCAGCGCCATACGAGCTAAGGGCGTTTTTAATAACAACCCCACGGTGAGGCAATTTAGATCTGCCTTCAAAATGCCTTATTGACATGTAAAAGTGTTTGTACAAACCTACTTACAGAAAATAAATCATTTATCATTTAAAAGGATACTAGTACATGAGGAGCTTAAGAATATTACGACAGGAAATTGTAATCCTTCCGTCGCGGTAGGATATGCCCTTCTTTTCCGCTTCCGGCTGCAGTGTAATCACTACAGCTGCGGACTTCGGGGCACGGAGCCTAGCCGCGACGCTTCGCTCCTTGCGCCGCTGCCGCCTCTCTTTTCTTTTGGCCGCCCTTGCTGCCTTACCCGCCTTCCTCTTCTCCCCGGCTACTTCCCAATCAGTACCAGCCGGAGGAGATTTAGGAGGTGGGGGCGGCCGTCTCGCTGTCAAGGCTGGGTCCCTCACAGGTTCAGGCACGGCCGCGCTTTGTGCCTGCCCTGATGAGCTCTGCTTGGCTGTGGCAGCTGCGGCGGTGGCGTACGAAGCCGCCTTCCGCTGGCCCGAGGCCGGCCGGCTCGCCGCCAGCGGAGGGCGCAGCACAATGGACTCCAGGGCGGAAAACCGACTCTGGAAGGCCGCCAACTCCTGCCGCACCAGGGTCAGAACCCGGTCTTCAGCAGGCACTGGCCCACCCTGCCCGGGTCTCTCCCCTTGAAGCACCTCCTGGGGGCCGGCTCCTTGCAGCCTAGCCAGGTCCGCTCGGAGCTCCTCATTCTCCTTTCGAAGAAGCTCCATGGCGGCTGTCAAGCTGGCGACCTCCGCCCGCATCTCGGACAATCCGTCCGACGGAGGCCCGACGTGAATGGCCTCCGCTGCCGCTATAATAGAGGCCGTGGCTGCGGATATGGCCTTGTCTTTAGAGGATTGAATCCTCTTCAAGGCCACACCCTTGATCGCGGCTACCACGACCTCCGCAAACCTGGCCGCTCGCTCCGTATTGGAGCCACCAGCGGCGTCCGTCTCACCGCCTGACGACTCCGAGAGGGCCGCCCTGCGGCTGTTCACTCCAGGGTGCGGCTCCTCCGTGGCGAGCCTATCGGCTCGGTGGGCTGGCTCGGCTGGGCTGGCTCGGCTCGGCTCACTGGCCTCCTTCGTTGTGAGCCCTCTGCCCATACCCCTCTCCTGGACCCCACCCCGCCGACTAATTTTCCTGCGGGCCGAGCTCGACCCGCTGAAGTGGCAATCCATAAAATAGTCGATCGGAATATATTAATTCAGGATTCCGATGATAATTTTGGGGAAAACCACAGCGAAGAAATAGTTTTGATACAAATTATGAAGGATCATGATTATTTGGCAGGTCCAAGTAGACTCACTGAGTTTTCTAACAAGTCTTTATCTATATTGGCGATTTTATTGCACACAAACTCGAAAAAGATTCAAAATGCCAAGAATGTTTGTCTGCCTTAATTTCTTAAGAAAAGTACACAAGCTTACAATTAAAAAAGATAAGGGGGGCTTGCACTATCCCAGCAAAGATGTAACATTTTGCGAAATATGTGAAAAAAATATTCAGCCGAAACAAAAGCTTTAGCGAGAAAAACATTTTTCACAATATTTTGCAAAAATGTCTGAAGAATTGCTTGTCCGTCAGATTATTTTGTCAAATTGCCCAACATTTCCGAAATCAATAATTTCTGGATTGCCATATTCCACTTCTAATTAAAGCAATCTGCATGAAATACTTGAACTTTATGCATTTCGTAACAAAAAAAAAATGTCTGAAGACAAGGTCTGAAATTTTTACAACAAATTAGTTTTATTTGTGGCTCAGTGACTATGTTTTTTGAATAAAAGTTTTTTCATTCAACTGTCTTATTTTATTTTTACCCAAATGCGTCTAAACATAAAAGGCAATTTTTAATATGCATACAGATCTTGTTTTATATAATCATGGGTAAAAGGCGACTACCCATGAAGATGGGTAAAATTATTCAACTGGCAACCTCTATTTAATGTCACAAGACTAGCCATCCTATGTGGGTGCACGCTGATAGCGAATCTATAGTTCATTCTCTATCTACGATTTAGCGTATGGACCGGGCCTGCCTCGTTTTTTACGGGAATTGTCGTAGATAGAGAATATTTCTCTATCTACAGGAATTAGCCTTCTATGATTATTTTATGTCTGTGGATCGATAGCGAAAAATATATTTTAATTTAGAGTTCATTGTTGGAGCAAATTATTGCATTCGTTAATTTATTTCGTTCCTAATTCTGTACTTACGTTTTAAAATATTTATTAAAATAGAAAAAATGAGCACAAAAAACCATTTAATAAAATAATGGTCTACCGGTGTCGGGATCGGGGTCCAAGCTACAGGTGGTTAGGGCTCCAGAAACAGGAACCTCTTCACAATGCTAGCCGTGTCGTTGATTACTGACCTCTGAATCAGGCCTTTGATCCAACCGCCTAACGAGAGCCTCGATAGATGTTCATCGAGGCTTTCGGCCATCAGGCCGTTGGCCGATACGAAAATCAGCACAATGACAGTCGAGCTCACATTTCACATGTCAATAACCTCGTGTGCTAAGTCAAGATATTTGATTTGTTTATCTTTCTCAGCTTTCACGAGGTTCCCGTCATGTGGGATGGTAACATCTACAATCATTGCGCGGGGCCCTAATCGTTCTATAACCACTATATTTATTGATTAAGGTAAACCTTCTATGTATTATATATCTTAAGTAGGTACCTACATAATAATACATGGATCATAATAGTCTCGTCTTACACAGTCGCTAATGATAGGTTTACCAGCAATCTTAGAAATAACTGATTACATATAGCAAAACTAAAGGTTACTTAAAAATTATATAACTTTATCAGGTTTCATCATCTGCCTAGCCTTTTCCCAACTAAGCTGGGTCGGCTTCCACTCTAACCGGATGCAGCTGAATACCAGTATTTTAATTTTTTACATGGAGCCACTGCCTATCTGACCTCCACAGCCCAGTTACTAGGTAACACGATACCCCTTGATAAGACTGGTTGTCGGACTTTCGGGCTTCTGACTACCCGTAACGACTGTCAATGATCCACGAATGACAGCTGAGACCAACTGCTTAACGTGTTTTCCGAGGCACGGAGGGGTCTCGGTATGTAAAGATGGTCACCCGCCAGCTTAACCTGACCGATCGACCTGTGCGGCTGTTATTATTTAGCCACTGGCCCTCTCAACTATGGTTTTTTGGTGACAATATTCCGTCAGTAATTATTACCGATCCCAGTACAACGTGACATGGTCATTTTCGAAAACTGATTCGGGCACATACTTGTAATACGGTAGCTCAGAATCCACAAGTTTATATTTCAAAGCAAGTTGTTGGTGAATAACCCTGGCCACTTGCGTTATGTCTGTGCAAGTACTCGCCGTTAGCCAGACTAGAACAACCAGGGATGGTCTCACCCGGAAGGTGGCATGCCCGACACACGTCTACCGTCCCATCCGCCATAATGTCGCCGGTAGTTATTCGTCAAGATAACTTCGTTCATAATTGCATAGACGAAGCCTTCAGTTTCCCCGAAAAAGTCCCCAAAAATTTGCCAGGCTACGGACGCTATGAAGTCTACACGGGGCTCGTGAAGAACCCGGTAAAAGCGCCCATGAAGCTCCTTGCTTTGCCATACCTCCTTGCGTTCATCGGTAGTAAGTACTTACTACAGGATTACGCCAGTTTTCTTTAGTCATGGAGAGCGGGGTAAGCCCCTTGTCCACTGCGACCGTATCACGGTGCATACCCACTTGGGCTTTTAAAAAATGTTCTCTGAGATTGTACGTAGGTACAACTTGCGGTTGTGTAGGGTCTTAGCGTTTATAAAACCTCGACCCCCGCATTTCAGCGGGATGTACAATCTCATCACCGATGGTCGTGAGTGATGCATCTGGTTAGCGGTCAGAGCAGTGTACGGATGCTTCTATCCAGGGCATTGCGTTCGGTCTGAGTCCATTTGAGTATGCCGAAAGAGTACATCAAGACCGGCATGATCCAACCGTTAAAGGCGCGCACCTTGTTTCCGGCTTAAAGAAGCCTAATTAACACCTTTTTCAGACGACCAAAGAAGCGCTCTTTCAACGCTTGCTTCATGTCAGCAACTTTGATGCCTAAAGCTTCCGACTATAAAGTGTATGGAATCTGAGAGAATTATTGTATTATTATTTCGTATATTTATTTACTACTTACTTAATAAATACATTTTTAAATATTTTATAAAAATAAAAACATAAGAAACACATAAAATATAAAAAATACCTAGTATTCCAATTGACAGTAAAAAGTAAAAATAAGCTAATAAGTATATAATAATAATCAGGTAATACCTTTAAAGGACTTACTAATAAATTACTAAAAAAAAACAAATCAAAGTACTTACACTTACTAATTCTATGGTTATCATGAAGAAGTGCCAGCTGCAACGTGTGTTTTCTCCAGTGAATTAACAACTTTTTAGATCACGATCAGTCTCAAAGGAGGCGGTGTGGATCAAAACTACTTGTGGAACATATTTTATCTAAACCTTTTTAGATGCTGGTTAAATGAATGCCCATGCAGTTTCTTGCCCTTTCTTCCCCACAGGGAAGTTTTCCCTTTCGTCCCCATTTACCCAAAAATATTTGGGAATATGCTAGGCAAATGAAAATCTTACACGACACGACGACGACTTTGTTACCTTCATGAATTCTATCTTCTTTCCTTATGGTGTCTATCGATAAAAGAAGGCATATAAAACATCGTTACCTACCTTCTTGATTTTGAGTAAGTTGACAGTACTGTTGGCAATTTAGTTGGCAGCATTGTCTATCTCGTCCCCCCCTACCAAAATTTTCAGCCTTTTTTACGTGGAATTAAGCGCGTTACAAGTTTACAAGTCCGTTACAACACAGAATCACCACTTCCGATACAGTGACATTTCCACTATTGTCAAAGTCGATTAACGCCTCAGTTTTTAAATCTTGAACAGAACATTCTACAGTTTTAATAGACTTTTGTTTCCGACTGTAGGTACCTATTGTCGACGAGATCTACATTTTCACCTGCAACTTTTCAATCAATAAAGCTTGTTAAGAAAAGCATTCTAAGGCCTGATTTTTTAATGGTCGGATATTTTTTATGTGTGGAATAAAATACTGCGGTTTTACAGATTTTGTATAGAAAATATGTCAAACTACCATATTTATTCTCCAGCTAAAAGTTATCTGACTACATATTAAAAAATCAGCCCTTAATTAAGGATTTATATTTCTTAACTTTGTTCTAGATACGCGGATACAACGGAAACAACCCCACTCATCTTCGTATTAAGCACCGGTTCGGATCCTTTCGGAGCTTTCCAGAAGTTTGCAACAGAGATGGGCATGCGTGAACGTGTGCATTCCATCTCGCTTGGTCAGGGACAAGGACCTGTCGCTGAGAAGATGATAAGCACCGCTAAACCCAAAGGCGATTGGATTTTCTTACAAGTATGGAGAACCGATTCCCAATTAATCCCAATCGATTCCCTAGTGTGGGACAACGTTTGAAATATATATATATCATAGGGAAAATTGGGTATCTAGATACCTAAATAAAATCATGAGTTACTTATTACCTAATTTATTTTCAGAATTGCCACTTAGCTGCCTCATGGATGCTGGCTCTAGAAGTAATAGTAGCTAACTTCAATACTGAATCAGGCATGCCTCAACCGGAATTCCGCCTCTTTCTAAGCTCAATGCCCACCCCCAAATTTCCTGTATCTGTATTGCAGAATTCTGTTAAAGTTACAAATGAACCGCCCAAAGGTTTAAAAGCGAATGTAAAAAGAGCTCTTTTAGAAATGGAAGAAGATTTCTTCGAGAATCATGGTAACTTAATAGTCCGCTTTGATAAGTACGAGTACCTACCTAACTACCCTTTATTTTCACTTGAAACTACCTAACTGTCTACGTAAATTTTAAACTCAACTAGGTCGACTAGATTAGATTATAGTGCGTATATATGTACGTTACAATACCTACCCAAGTACCCACTCGATCATAACCCTATACATAATCTCCCCAAAGTCAGTCACATCTTCCTTCACCTCTGCAAATTCTGCGATTTATCGTCTAGAGTTCATGTTCAGCCAAAGTTTTCATTAATGTCAGTAGAAGGTACCTATTTACGTATTACATCTAATAATAATACATCCCATGCCGATTTCGGCTACGGTGACCGTTTTGTGTCTGACGACTAAAGGTTACGAGCATGCGCTCTATGGTTGTGTGCAGTGACGTTAGAATACCATTTTGTAACCGTATTGTAGATATATAAACGGCCTTTACTTGGTTAACTTCCTGTTTCAGTGCTGGCTCAAGATTGGCGTACAATGCTATTTGGCATTTGTATGTTTCACGCCATAATTCAGGAGCGCAAGAAATTTGGTCCGCTAGGATGGAACATTACGTACGAGTTCAATAACAGCGATCGCGAGTGCGCCATGATGAACTTACAAATGTTTTGTGAGGATGGGTACATACCATGGGACGCTTTAGAATACATTACCAGTAAGAACATATTTTGCAAAGCACACTTTGTTTCTCGTATTTTTCTTTTACTAGGTTTTAGTACCTAACTAGATGCCCTTTAGCTTTCTCGAAAGAAGGTAACAACACTGGTACCATATGTAAATGAAATGATCGTTACAGGTCTTATAACGTATGGTGGCCGGGTAACAGACATGTGGGATCAACGTTGCTTGACCACTATTTTAAAACTCTTCTTTTCTCCTCCAACTCTTGAGGACGGATACATGTACTCAGAATCCGGCACGTATTATTGTCCCAGATCAGATAAATTGGAAGACTATCGTGAATACATAGAAACATTACCTAGTGTTGAAAACCCGGAAGTGTTCGGTATGCACGAGAACGCTAATATAGCATTCGAGGTACCCACTTTTATATTCTTGCACTTGACTGTACCGTTATCGTACAGTAAAGCTACGGTTTCCTAGAAGAGCGGTGGGCGTCACATAGAATCTGAAAACCGGCGAATGACGTTACTGAAACGTTATATATGAAAGTAAGTTGGTGTTTTCCTGGTGTTTTTGACACCGTAAAGTCAAACCCCGCTGCCATCATTCTCATGACAGCCGTCAATAGGTACGGCCGTTATATGCCCTTCTAGGGAACCATAGCTTAACTACATAGGTATGTATAGGACCTCGAAATCGCTTTACCAAGTTCAATACGAGGTCGACTATACTTACAATAACGTGATTTAAAAATGTCCTCTTTCCCACAGAACAAAGAAACGGTTACTTTAATTCAAACAATAGTTGACGTGCAGCCGCGCGCTGGAAGTGGAGGAGGCGGCGACACGCCCGACCAGATCGTTTGGAGAGTTTGTGACCAGACGCGAGCCAAGATCGCGAAGCGCATCGACAAATCTCAAATCAATCCTGACCTTATGATACCCGACGAAATGGGGCAGCTCCATTCACTAACCACTGTGCTGCTACATGAAACTGACAGGTTCAACGTGCTGCTAACACTACTGCACTTTTCACTCAATGAGCTTCAAAAAGCAATCAAAGTAAGTTCATGTTTTTTACTACTTACCAATCTTCTCTGATCATAATTTTCTGGAACGGCCCGTATGCATTTGTTTTGTATGTTGTGGTTGAGACCTAGGCAAGTGGGAACAGAAGGTATCAAAACATAAGCTTAATTATCAACCTGTGTTTTTCCTGAGCTTAAATTTCTAATTTGATTGTTTATTTCAGGGTATTGTGGTGATGTCAGAAGCTTTCGAAGAAGTTTTCACAGCTTTCATAAACAACAGAGTTCCCAATATGTGGCATAACAAAGGCTACAACTCGTTGAAGTCACTTGGCAGTTGGATATTCGATCTCACTTTGAGGATTGATTTCATGGAGGTTACCATTTCAATATTTTCTTCATTCATTTCATAACCTATCTAAACGCGTACCGATCTATCGGGGAATGAGACAGGGCGACACTATTTCAACTTTTCACAGCAGTTGTAGAATACATCGTGATTGTTTAGATTAGGACTATTCCGTTGTTAACATCAATGGTGCCTCCCTGTCCCACTTAACATTTGCATAAAGGTCCTGTGCTTTTCGCTGAAAACTTCGATGATCTTCAGAAATGCTTCAAAATCATCATGCTGCTCGACTGGACTTAGAATAATCAGGCCATAATCTTCGCCTAGGCCTGCTTGCCTAGACGAAGATTATGAATGATTAGGTATGGCCTGATCAACATCTTCAGCAATTCAAATCCTTCTGTTGCTGTCGAAAATTAAAAGTTGGAGATGTTTGACCAGTACCTACATATTTTTCATTTCGCAAAGAGCACCAACAAACAAAGTTATCTAAAAGAATACAGCTTGTTTAGGCCGCACTTAGCTAATTGGATGACATTCTGAAAACAGCTAAAATTCAATGTCTGAAGTCCCGCTTCACCAACCAGTGCGTACTGCCCACAATGGCGTACGGTTATGAGAAGTGGATGCGCACGCAGGAAGCTGTGTACGGTGAGGTTTGCTCAGAGATCCATAGAGGGTGCTTGGCATAAGACTTATAGACCTTGTTCCAAGCGTCGAGATCCGAAGACTTACGAGGGTTTTCGACATCGGAAAACGAATTCTGGAACTCGAATGGTGTTGAGCAGGACACCTGGAAAGGCGCAGACTTGACAGGTGGAGTAAGGTGACCGAGTGGCGTCCAAGAGCAGGAAGACCGAGTGTCGGTCGTCCGGCTGCGAGATGGGCGGACGACACTGTTACCATCGCGTGTAGAATAGAACCTGGATGAGGCTGGCACAGGAGCATGGGGAATGACACAAGTAAAGAGAGGCCTATGGTCAGCGGCGGGTGAAATGAGCCTGTGGATAATGATGATGATGAACCATTTCAAAACATTCATAATACAACGTGTAACGTTAAATGCGCAAAACCTCAGACACCCCAACTGTTTTTTAATCAATTTATTTATGTATTTTTTTTAATTATTCAATTGACCTATTACAAAGAGGAAAAAAGTCATTAAAAAAATTGTTAAGGTTTTATGTGCTGTTTTAGTTTTACTGCCCATTCAGATCGTTTCTTGCATCTGCGACGACGCTTTATCGAGGGAGCAGTTGTTACCTGGCCGCTGCGCCGCGCTGACATTGGGTTGCTTGACCTATTAATAAATAGACACGGCAACATTTTTAATGAAGATTTTTTGAAAAATGTGACCTATATTAAAAAGTGGTTCAATTAATTCTGCTAGTTATTCTGATCAAACTATTTTCAGGTTTTGCGCATTTAACGTTACACGTTGTATATAAAATACTAGCGACCCGCCCCGGCTTCGCACGGGTGCAATGGAGAAACACTAATAATTTTAGATCCATTATTTCTCGTAAAAAGTATAGGATGAAAAATGGTTATTGTGGGTTATCCCTAAGAGATAGACATATACCATCGCGGACTTTTTTGTAGACCTTTTTAAGGTGTACAATACTGTAGTACATTATTTTGATCTATCTCGACGGGTTCAGCCAGCGTTTACAATGTAAGCGCAAAAAAATGTGTTTATTTACGACATCACATTAGAAACCTCTAAAATTATCAGTGTTTCTCTACTATATTATGCATGTATTATACCTATAAACATTCCTCTTGAATCACTCTATCTATTAAAAGAAGCCGCATCAAAATTCGTTGCGTAGTTTTAAAGATCTAAGCATATATAGGGACAGACAGACAGGGAAGCGACTTTGTTTTATACTATGTAGTGATGTGAAATCCTGGAAAAATATTATGGGTATACCTACCTACTTAAAACTCTCTTACAATTCATTAACCGATTCCGTGCGGATGATGCCGCACAGGCACCATGTAAATGTATTGCGTATGGCGTATGATGCCCGAGAGGATACAAAACTAAAACATAAAAAACTCGGCTAAAACGATATTTGTTAAGTGTCCCGTAAATAAATGTGTCTTTATTTGTCACCCATATCATGCCCACAGTGTTCGTTTCAAGTAATTTCGTAAATTAGCAGACTTCAGGGGTTGAAAACCTAGTGGTCGACTCCCATTTTATTATTGATTATAATTTAAGGTAGACATAGATATTTTTTATCAATAACAATACATTTACATTCTTATTCAAATAAAACACTTCATAATCATGTAAGTGTTTGTAGGTACGAGTAGAATATTTTTGATTCATTAGAATCGGACTTCCCATTCAGTTAAATGTTCTAATTATTACAGTGTTTTATAGAGACACAATTTTATCATCAAAGTAGCGAATTTAAAATTGTTTCCCTACAAAACACTGTATAATAAATAAATATAACCTCGCTGCAAACTCAAATTATACGTAAACAAATTCTATAGAACACTTTTGAATAAATAAATTCATAAAATAATGCAAAAAGGTTTACAACCCCTGATAGAAATTAGTCACTTACCTTCCATTTCCATAAAAACACACAGATAGTTACTTTTACACGCACTGAACGAATTTACTGACCGTTTACGTTCGATACCCAATGGCAAATGACTCTTTAGCAAGTGGAAACACGAAAAAAAGCTAAAAGTTACAATTCACGGCGGATGATTCCCCAGGGGAATCATTTAATTCTCTGGCGCTTGGTGCCCCACAGGTATCACGGAATTTTTGTTCGACGCCAGGCACTAAAGATTGCTACAAAGACCTCCGCACGGAATCGGTTAATTTTAACACTGTTAAATACAAGCACAAATCTAGCTAGATATTTGGGTTTGTTTTAGAAATGGTTGGTGGAAGGCCTCCAGCCGAGCAGCTGGGTGTCGGGGCTGTTCTTCCCGCAAGGTATGCTCACGGGCTCGCTGCAGTCGTACGCGCGTCGCTACCGCGTGCCCATCGACGCACTCATGTTTGACTTCTTTCCATTGCCAATGTTCCTGTCGCAAGAAGACGTTTTCAAGCAAAATACTAGGAAGAAGGTTCGTGTACTGGTGGTATTTTACATACGGATTTGAATCGGCTCTGCCCGTCTAATTTTCAATGTTGTTGTTATTATTATTACTGATAATATGTACATACTAGGTCTTTAAATATTTACTTATTATAATTATGAACAGTTGACTTACATATTTTTCTGTTGTCTTTCAGGGTGAGGAGGGGCCCAATGTTTACAACTTCTTAAAACGACCAGAAGACGGTGTAAACATTCATGGTTTATTTATTGACGCCGGGCGCTGGGACATGAGGACAACTCTCCTTGTAGATGCTCTCCCAGGTCAGTAAGCTCTGCTGGCAGTCCCAATGCCCAGATCAAATATGGGATTAAATTTGAAATAAATATAACTCGACAGAAACGAATGAAAATTAAACAAGAGAAACTTTATTGCCTTAAAAATAGATCTGTGGCGAGTATATTTATACAATATTTTTCCTATTTTTATCAAAATTAAATCGTTTACTGGCTAAAAAGCTACATGAACATGAGAGCAAAATAAAGTACCTATGTCTGTTGGTTCGCATTTGCCGTATATTAATTTAAACATTAGTGGTGCCCACAGTACCTATAATGTTACGAATCAATACCTTACTTGCAAGTGTTCTGTGCGACAGGTCAGATGAATCCGCCATTGCCGGTGGTATGGTTCAAGCCTGTGCTGACACTGCCCAAGCCTGATCCTCGGTATGAAGCACCGTTATACAAGACGTCAGAACGAGCGGGTACGTTGTCTACAACTGGACACAGCACCAACTTTGTCCTGCCCGTACTATTGCCAACGAAGCAAACACAAAGCTATTGGATTATACGGGGCACAGCTCTACTCACACAGATCACTGATTGAAACTTTCTAATAATTATATTATCTAAGTATTTTCATTGCATGAGGGGATGTTCTTAATTAGTTATTATATTTTAGATGTAATCGTGTGGTATGTGTATTTGATTTGTTAATTGGGGTTCAATGCGACTTAATGCAAGAAGATAGGTATTCTAGTAGCCTGTGTATTTCGCTATAGTAGTTTTCAAAATGAGTCATCGGCTATGCAACTAGAGTAGAGGCGGGCGCAACATCGCTAAATTCAAATTTTTCGGAATCCGCCTTAAAACAAACGGGAACTCCGGCCTCGGAAGAAGCGGGTATTATGAATGTGTGATTTTATTGGAGTAGATATTGTATATTTCTCTTTTCGTTATTTCATTCTTACACAATTTTAATTTTATATATATTGTTGTACTTACATCGGTCGATAATCATGGTTTTCTCGAGATTATGTATCTGTGCAATAGGATAATGTAGTGTCTGTATTACGTTGTACGTATTTTATAGATGACTACAAACAAACAGTTACATAGTATCTATTTCGTTTTATTTCTAAAGCTCCACCGAGAGAACAGCCGGTCGATTCTGTAAAAATCTCACCGTGAAAACTTGCGTGAAGTGAGCTGTCAGTGTCATCCCACTGATGCTGGAGGGATTGACCAAGCATACATTTACAATTATAATCGAGATTTTAATAATATTATGTATGCTAATTCATTTTATATAATTTCAAAGCTACTATTTTAGCTGTCAAAACATTACAATTTAATGGTGTTTTAAAACACAGAAACAGAAACTTAGAATCTCAATCATGTTTTTTTTCCTAGACCCGATTCACGGCATTTCTTGAATCGAGTGAAGTGATCACGCCACACAAACTACGTGGGATTAAATTCTATGGTCCGTCAGCCAGGCATCCACAAAATAGTGAGGTTTTCACATTATTACAATGATCAATAGAATTAGCATAAAAAATATTAGGTGTTAAAATCTCTATTATGATTGTAAATGTATGCTCGGTCAATCCCTAGTATCAGGGGGGGGTGACGCTGAGAGCTCACTCCACGCTCACTTCACCTAAGTTTTCACGGTGAGATGGTTACAGAATCGTACTGCAGAACATCTCACCATGTGATGCGAGTTACTGCTCGGCGAAATGTTCCGTAATACAAAAATGTCTCTACCCACGGTCACGGCTAGCTGTTGCCAGAAACAACTCGAATATTAAAACCAGTTTATTTGGTAACTTCAGCCTTTTATAAGGATTTATCTATTGGATGCAAAGTAATTAATACACATAATAAAATTATCAGAAACTGATTTATTTAATCCGGTTCAATATTATCAATTATCATACATAAATTGTCACAATGATAAAAGAGCTTGCATAGAGTGGCGGTCAAGCGTTCCGCATGTCGTCTGTTCCGTCAATATGGGTTTCTAAGAAAAAACGCGGGACGATTGACTGCGTGCTACATGCGCAAGCTCTGACAGAATGTGGAAATATTTTATTTTTTTGTTTTTCCTAAATTAAGTCCTGCGTGGAGGCAACGTTCCAAAGTCGCTTAAAATATTACTATCCTAAGTTTACGGCGGGCGATTTGACAGGTCCCTAGTTAACACTAAAATACAGTAAAAAGACGACGCTCCGGGTTTCTATTAGAATTTGTCAGAGACCTGATTTTAGAAGCCCTAAAAATATAAATTAAGTGATTTATAAACAGAGTGCACCTAATTACAGCTCCACACAGGCCTTTTTATACATAAAAATGTCAACTTCTATTAAACATGTGAAATAATGAATATCACAGTAGTATTTCCTTTGTATGTATGCATTGGTGTTTTAATTTCAGCAGTTCAAACATAATATATTAGCCCTATAATATTAGAAAAATAAAAAGACCTAGACCGGAGTTTGTTTTTACCTAAATAATGATTCACTATGTTACTCATAGAAGTGAATAAATATTTATCCATTCACTTCAATGTGTGTTGCACTTTCAAATTCAAAGCTTGCGATGTTACTTGACTAAAATTTTAAATTAATTCAATCATTACGGTTGAAAGTCAGTTTGGTAATATAACTAAAAAATACTTGGTTCTATAAACGTTCGTTGGTCAGAACTGAACAGCAGCAGCGACAAGCTCCGTGCGGCTCCGTGTTTGTGTTCGTGTTTACGACTGTGCCGAGCCCGCGCGTGTCTCGCTAAGTGCCCACTAGACGCGACATCCTATGTCACGACGATGCGTATGAACTATTGAAATCATTCTCTACCAAATACATTATTCAATAATTTAATTTTTACAGTAAACACATTACAAAAGACTGTAGTAACCTTAACATTGACAAATTATTTCATTTATAATCTAAGAATGAATCAACGAATAATACAATATACTATTAATTATTTGTATTGATTTTCGTTACTGATAGAAAACTTGAGAATCAAAGTTGTTGAATTATTTTTGAAAAAAAAAAAGTGTAGTTTGTTAAATTTATGCGAAGAAAGACATTATTATATTATGATCTCAGCTTCTGGACGCGCGCTGCGTCGTTTGTCCAGTCGTAACTACTTATAACCTATCTACATAAACAATAGTTTCATCAAAACATACTTCCTTTGTATTACAATTACATAATTATATTGATTAACCAACATCTCGATACAAATCAAATTGAAGCCGAATTAATTTTGAACTTCGATTGAAATATCCGAATTAGATACAAATTGAAAAATCCTGCTTATAAGTTTAAACATCAAATCACACAACACAAGAGTAATCATTCGATCTAAATTACATAGAAAGTGAACGGAATGAACAATGTTTAGCATTGACATGTGAAAGTTCCCCCGGGAGGGCGGGAAATGCAGCGCGCGGGCGAGGCGGCGGAGCAAGGGGCGCGGGGGGCGCGAGGAGAGCGGCGGGAGGGCGCGGCGTCCCCGCCCCGTGCCCTAGTCTTCCGACATGAACGAGTTCTGCGACTTGAGCTCCTCTAGCCGTGAGATCTGCTGCCGCAGGTACATTATTCTGTAGGGCACATTACACACTAGTCAAGAAAACCAGACTTCAACACCAAGCTATGCTGCGCTGTGATATATTGCTCTATTTAGCTAATTCGAAGACTCTTCATAAATCATAATGGCGCACATTCTTCTATATCGCTTGAACTTTATATCGCGTCGCATGATGCAATACCTACTAACTTAAGTTATTTCTTGAGTCATTCCAGCGTCTGTTAATTTATATGAGCACGGCGACTTTGCAGCAACGCTGCTGTCGTGCGCTGCGGTGTTCATACAAAATACAAACGGCACCATGTCTAGACATGGTACTATCCCTAATGTTTAAAGAGATATAAGATGTAAGGAGCATCGACTTTTTCGTTGTGTACTGTTGAATCGTCTAAGGGCGGTTAAGCACGGCGTCTTTTTACATACATTAATGTTTGCTTTGCAGATAGTGCAGAGATGCAGGTGTATAGTACGGTGGTACGTTACTCCAACAGGAAAGTGGCTCCTCGAGTGATATGAGTGTATCCTATAATTAGTGCATAATGTGCTGTGAATGTGCGCCACATAAAAGAATTGTGCGCTTCGTAGTTTTGGAAAAAACGATTTCTACTGGAGTAACGTTGATCCAGCAGGAAAAATGTAAACGAATTATTGGAGAGAAATATTGTGCATGGGCAGAAAGCTTATATTTGTGCTAATTATACGTTCCACTCATATCACTCGTACAAAGAGACGCAGTGGCTCGTTTGTACCGCTATAAAAACTCGCTGTGTTTATTGGTGTAAGTCATCTCTAAATATAAATTAAGTGTACTTACTTTTGTTCCTGTAAGGTGGCCCGAATTTCTGTGTGGCGTACAAGTGACCGAGAGCACTTGAGCTCAGCGGATACCCGCGTGCATTGCAGGCAACCCAGCTGATATGCTTCCTCAGTGAACTTATTTGCCTGGCACAACAGAAAGAAAGATCAACATCATCCTCTATGTCATCACAGATCTGTAGGCCGTCCCCGCTGGTCGTGGTCCCTCGCGTGGTCTAGTTTTCTTCTTATCGCCATCCACATGCATATGGAACACTTTTATCATCACCTGGTATAGATAATTGATAGGATTAAACTGCCAAAACGTTAGGACGCTTGTCCACCACCACCATAATCAAAAACGCGATTATCTCGGACCGAGCTTACCACAACGTAACGGTGATCGAGTCCACCGAAAATTTCGGCTCATAACGAACATAACACAAAAACTAGCGCCAGCAGAAAAAAAAAATGCATCACCACATCGAACCTAATACTAGAATGTCACAATGTGCTTGAACGGGTAACTGTATCGAACCGCAATACAGTGACACTACAATGGATAAAAGGACGCAATGGATCGCTAGGTAACGACGCAGCTGACGAGCTGGCCAGAAGAGCATCCAGTACTTCAGTCTGTGGATCGGAACCTGTCGCGCCCATCCCCTTCAACCAACTACGCAGGTGGTACAGGACACCCACACACAAGCAGAGAGCTGGTGGACGTCGTTACCGGGCTGCAGGCTGTCCAAGGAAGCCATACCATTATTAGATGGCAAACTAACCAGACGTTTACTACACTTGCCTGTCCAGACGGGGACCATGACGGGACACTGCTCGCTAAACAAACACTTCGACAAAATATGCATAAAGGACAGTCCCCTGTGCAGGGCTTGCATGGAGGCTGATGAAACCGTTGCGCATGTGCTCTTTGAGTGCACTGGCGTCACCCAGATTAGGTCAAGAAGCCTCGGGACACCCAGGCCTTACACAGATGTTCTCAACAGACTAGGAGACCTAATCAGCTTCTGGAGGGAGGTGGGCTGGTTGGAATAACCACCGAAGGCCGCCATGGCCCACGCACAATGGTCGACTTGAAGGACTAAGTGCGGAAACCAAACCCATAACATAGAACTAGCACCAGCTGGCTATCTCGGAGGTGGTGGACAAGTCCTGGTGTGTTTTGTCTTGCCGAACTACTTACAATCTCCATGGTCGAAGCTGCGGAGCTTGGACGACTCCCTCGACTAATGGCGGCCATCAGGAAGAACTCGGTCGCAGTGATGTAGTGAGCATGGGAAAGTTTCAAGTTACCTGCTTCTCTAGGATATCTGCAGGCCAGCCAGTAACGTGTGACGTCAGGTCCGAGCGCACGTAGTTCACGAGCGACGGCGTCAGCATCGGAGGTGCGTGGTGAAGTGTCCCGCCCACAACTTGCGAATAACTTCCTAGGCATTCCACTGAAACGCAAACATACTTCATTTTCATACTGTTATAAATATTTGTCCTTGGAAATATTTGCTATACATTCACAGTTTTTAAATCAACCAATTATATCAATAATTTCAACAAAGCAAAAAAAATTCACAATATTTTTTCTTACTTATTCTAGTTTAACCAATTTTCAGACTGGCCAAAGAAGACTTCTTTGATTGAGTACTATTTAAAATAAAATACCTCCCCTCATACTTCAACTGAATGAAACGAACACACTACGAACACACTCTGAGAGATTTATCCACACATTGCGTGGATAAATCTCTCAGAGGCTAGAATTGGAGCGGCCAGGAAGAAGCCCAGACTTGAATCCTAGATAAAAGTGCTTAAAAAGCTTAACTCTCCTCGAGACTCTCCATGATTTAAGTTGCCTGGGACGAAATTCCTCAAGTAAACATTAAGAACATCATTCAGAGCATGCCTGATCGCATACAGGCGGTGATCAGAGCCAGATGTGGAAACACATGATTAATTTTTAGTAAAAACATATTTATGCCCCTCTCACCGAGATGAGGCCTCTGTGCCCAGCAATGGGAACATTTTAGGCTGATTATGTGTGTTATATTTATGTTCGTGACTGTACAGACACCAGCACATCAAGCTACCCGAAACTGTCAGATTTTCCCAATCAACTTTCAACCTTATGCTTTTGCGATAAAGTTGAAAATCTATTAAATAAATCTGACAGATTGTAGTAGCTTGATGTGCTGGTGTCTGTACATGTGTTGATCAGGCGTTTTAAAATATACAATTTAATCGTTTTATCAAGATGAATGTTTCGTGATAAGAGCTAATAATGTCACAAGAAACAATGAATCTTGAGAACTTACTTTTTCTAGGTAATGCTGTGTCTAAGTGTAGTGGTGGTGCATGTGGGTCTGTGTTCTCAGAGTGTGTCGGCGTGGGTGGTCCCGGGTCGCGGTGCGGCGTGCCCGAGCCGCTGCGGTTACCATCGCAGATGGGCGATGCCGTCGCGCCGTTATTATTGGCAGGCGGTATCGTCACCAGCGGCTGAACTGCCACGATCCGCGGTAACGCCGCGGCTAGTAACGACCCACTCTGTAACATTCGAGAAATAATCATTAGTTATCACTTCAACTATCAAGAAATCTCCTAGAGATCGGTAACAGTAGAAAAAATAATTGTATCTCATTAGGGACAGTTGAGCTATTACAGGGACTCATCTAAATTCAACAGTAACACTAGGTAGAAGAAACATACCGGTTGATTCGAGTTATCAAGTACAACAACAGGCGGAACTGCATTATTCTCTGCGTTATTCCGTATGGCAGCATTTGCTTCTCTTGCTCCATACGAATTCTCAGAGAGTGGCGTACTCCTATCCGGAGAGATATCCATATCTTGTAATGACTGTCCATCTATTAAAAAAAGGCGGTTAACAAAGGCTTTTATAAACAAAGTACTTATATCATATAATTAAACGAATGTTTCACCTTTCCCGTCGTGTGGAGTCGCCGAATGTTTTGGTCTGGTTCGATCATGCACCTCTTCATCTCTACTGCTATTCCAGTACCTCTCGGAGGCACTATTCGTTCTTTTACTAGATTTTTCAACCTCTCTCCTTCCCGATCTAGAACTTGATCTCTTATCCCGACCTAAACAACATAAATACAAGTATTTTTTTAAATGCTTTCATTTAAAATCAAGTCCATCAACAGTAAGTATCAAACGAGGAAAAACAATAAAAATACCGGTCAAGTGCATGTCATAGGGCGCTTTCAATTCAGACGGGTGGTGCCGGTCTGCCGCCGCACCGGAGACACCGCCTGGATTGACATCGCCGTACTGATGCCGACCGTGTGATGTACGGGCCTCGCACTGCTCTCTCGTCGCATCAACTGTTTGCGAAAAAAACAATCACCATGCTCAGTACGACAGCCGCATTGCTCCAGCTCAGCAACAGTTCGATAGCAACATAATCATTATTATTAATTAATAATTTTAGAGAAAGGTGGAAAGAGAGTAGGGAGGCCATTACCCAGCAGTGGGACTTTAACGGCTAGTAAAAAAAAAAAAATTGCTTTAGGAGTTCAATGAGAAGGTTGTTATAATCATATACATAGATACAGAACAATTCATGAGGTTCACAGATTCGTTAATAAAATTACCAAATCATTTAGTGACAGGGACAATCCCTGACATTAATTCACCAGAGTTAAGCAGTCTCCTGTCTGTTGAACAAAATCAAATCCACTTTAAAATGGGCCCACTTAAATTTTAACCGCTTTAACGGTCGTATTAAAGGAAAGTCACTGGTGAAATCACAATAAAAGTACACCACATTGATACTGAGGTCTAATCATTTAGATGAGTCATTTATTCAGCTCTATATTGTAAATTAATTATATTTCCTTTGCTGATTCTAAAACAAACCTAGCTAACTACCCAACTGTGCTGAAGACCAGTATGGACGAAATTAATGATAAATGTTAACAAGACTAACTAGGTACCTGTTTTGACAATCAAACAAAAATTCCAGGGTAGCTAACCATTTTTAAATGATTATTATTTTAAGCCAGTACTGTCCACTGCACGCCCGTAGCACCGCTGCTAAGGTAAAGCTATAAAAAATATGCCTTAATAGACGCTACTCGTTGTAAAACCATATTTTTTTTTTAAGAATAATTTATTGTGTCTTACAACTACATTATTGATATGCCATTTAGCTTGCAACTCATCGACACTGGGGTACCACGAGCCAACCGGTACCTGTTCGCGTTGCGTTTATCAACATACAACTCGCAATCATTGTGCATCCTTATTGGACAGATAAAGCACCCTGCAAAAAAATAGCCTATACGAGTGGTGATGCCTAAATGTACGTCGGCGTATCCTGTGGAGTGAGACCCACAATCACTTTGCATACTGGCTAATGTCATACCATGTCACAAGTTATTCTCGTATGGAAAAACATAACATAAAACAATAGTGACATACTGTATCCATTTATTTATTAACAACTAGCATCCGCCCGCAACTTCATTTGCGTAGAATTCGGAATTCCCGCCGTTTAAATCCTATTACCCGTTTTCCCGTAGGAATGAAGCATTTTCCCGCGGTAAAAAGTAGCCTATGTTCATCAGGGATAATGTCGGCTTCTAATGGTAAAACAATTTTTCAAATCGATCCAGTAGTTTCGGAGCCTATTCAATACAAACAATCAAATCTTTCCTCTTTATAATATTAGTGTAGACAATAACAAACATTAGTGACCAGAAAAGTAAAATAAATGCCGCATTAGTTGAATAGGTGATTAAGTGAAAATAGTTATTTTTCGGGAAATTCAAGTGTTTGTATTAATAATACCTTTATATGTATCAGAAATACACTCCTAAAAACTTTGTATTAAAGAAAGCCCAGGCGTGTTCTAAAGCTTGTCTATGATAGGAGTAGGAATCTCCAAATTACATAAAGTTAGCATCAGAAATAGATTATAGTAGATTAACACAATAACTATGTGAAATTAAAAATTAATTAGTGAAGTAATCTGTACTAATTATCGAAGTAATCTGTATCTCTTAAGCGTTCTTTGTGCATGTATAGTCGCCAGCTGCACATCAAGCTACTACAATCAAAATCAAATTTATAAGTTGACTTTTAAATTTGCTTTTCTATATTCTATATTCCTTTAATAGATTTTCAACTTTATCGGTAAAGCATAAGGTTCAAAGTTGATTGGGAAAATTTGGCAGTTTCGGGTAGCTTTATGTGCTGGCGTCTGTACATCCCTCCAGAACCTCAACAAGGCTACTGAGGGTTAAATTATTATAGCATCTTACCATCAGCTACATACAAAAATACCAAACATTTATGATGATATAATGGCAATTTGCTGTAGCACATCCCTATACAGGCAGTTTATTGGTCAAGATGAACAAGCTTTAACCTTTATTGAATAATGGTAGTGCATTCTCCTTTCCCTTTATGTGTAGAATGAAGCTACAATGTGCATTCAATGAGTACTGGTTGTTACTGACTGACTGGCTGACTAAGAAACTACCTACTGGGATTAGAAACATGAAATGTTTCTTTTACAATGTAGGCAAGCACTAAAAAGGGGTTTTGGAAATATTATACTTTTGTATAGTTTGTCATTTTTTTTTTTCAAAACCCCTCAAAGTGTGTTAAAAAGAAATTGTCCATTCTCGGCTTGGCGTGGACACGATGCTCGAAAAGAAACAAATTAATCAAAAATCACGTTTTGTTTTTAGACGCTTATTTATTCTAAACTTTTTGTATCAAGTTGCGCCCACGAATAGTGTATTTAAAAAGTACTATTGAAATTATTTTATTCTTCGACATATTGACAGTACTCGACCTCCACAGTGTTGCCATTAGTAAAATAATTATTTATAAATCGATTCTAATTGTTATTTTTTAAGTTTTACTAGGTCCTCCTCATTCTTCTAGGAGTCTAGAGTCAATTAAAGTTGTTATTTGTAATCACACACATTCACTCAAACATGTTTTATCCATGTAATTGGAAAAGAAAAGTATCGTAGTTGGTCATTAATTTCGATTTTTAATCTAATATAAATCGATTATTAAAAAAAAAGACTTGAAGTGACAACTGACATTGACATAATGTCAGTTGTCACTTCAAGTCACTTGTCATGTCATTGACTTTGTTTCTTAGCATTGCGAATATTGTTTTGCTCGTTTTACTCTTAATTGTTTGCAAGTATTGTTTTGGCTTTGAAAATGGACACTGATACCGCATGCGTGTATATATTACACGAAAATAACAGTCAGGGACGAAATTCAATCAAGCAGTACCTATTGCTGCAATTGTATAGTGGACCGAAGAACATGTGATGACTATGATTTGGTTTTCAAGCTGGGCAAGGTAACAAGATAATTTTATCCACCTGCCCAGTTCCTAGACAACATATTACTAACATATGAGTCAAAATAATAATAAAATGTATGAATAAATAGGACTTTATTTAAAAAAACCAAGTAAGCAAAACAAGTCTTACAAGCATCATGATATAATCTTATTACAATATTCTCTTCCCTACTGGAATTAGCTATTAGACCTGTATTATATTTATACTTAAAGTGTCTGTTCACGCCGAGCCAAAGTCCCATACTAAGTGGACAATGTCCTTTGTATGGATGAATCTTAATGCGCTTCCGATTAACTCGAAACTAGGTACTCAAACTTTAGACAGAAAAAAAAGAAAGACGAGTAAATGGGTATTTCTAAAATCGACCTAACGAGGCAAAAAAGTGTAATTTCGTTATTAGGGGAGAATTTTACCACCCGTGCCTTGATTAAGTCAAATCTTGGTAAACACAAACTAAATACTAAATGACGAAAAAAAGTTAAATACACCAATTTTCAAAAATCAACCCGTTTTGGGGGGAAAATTCATATAAAAAATATTTTTTCTTTGGTCAATTAACTTTAAACTTGCCTCGAATGCATATCTAAATATATAATAAGGATCATAATCATTCATTTTCTAAAACTACCGGAACGACGCGGACGAAGTCGCGGCCGAAGGTCTAGTAGTACATAGAAAATGGAGTGGCTGCTTTCATTCTAAGTTATATACAATCTTAAAAGCCCTCAAAGATTAGTAAGTTATCACTCATTTACCAAAAACTCAAACGGCGCAAATATAACAATCTTATTGGGAGCTATGTTTTAGCCGTTTGGGGTTGAAACACTAGGGCCTTGGGGACCGAGTGCTCATCGAATATTTCGGGACATCACCAAGCGGTTGGTTGACTCTTCACGTGACCAGAGGGCTGGCCTATTTTTAGCCCAAAGAATCAGCATTGCCATCCAACGTGGTAATGCTGCCAGACTTTTGGGCATTTATTCCACGGACAGCGATGCGGGCGAATTTTTCGATGCCCAATGAGTTCCTCCCTTTTTCTTTTATTTTTTATTATATACTTGTATTTAATGTATGTACATATTTTTTAGTGTAAGCTTGTAAATTGTAATTAAGGCTTTTTGTTAGTAGCGTTGTCTTTGTGAATTTTACCAAAACAACTTAGCCTATGTGACATCAGCGTTGTTTCTTTAATAGATGGGTATGGCTACCCCTGTCCTTCAAACTAAGAAAATCCTATATTTTGAAGTACAGTGTTGTTTAGTGGGAATGACATGCTTAAAAAAGGTATTCATAATTGTGTAATAATTCTGATTTGGTAACATATTTTTGAGTAGGTTTAATAGTTCATTGTGAGGAGTATGAGTGTGTTGCAGTCGGGTTAAACTAGTCCATTGGGGTTTGTGAGTGTGGTATACTTTATTTTTATTCCAATAAGATTTAGATTATACATTGACAATTAATTTTGAAGCTTGTTTTATTTTCTATAACTTTGTGTTGCATGTTTTTTTCTTCTAGTTTATAATGTGTATCTATTCAAGTATTCATACACGAAATATTTTAAAGATAAACCTATGGCTGGTAAAGAAGCCAATACAAACGAAAAAAAAAATTGTAAGTGTTTTTTACTTCACGTAATTATTATAATATATTAAAACTGCTTGATACATTTTGCATAAAACCTTTACTCCTCATTATTATATGAATGGCCCGCCTGACGCGGCGAGAGCGGGGGCGCGGGCCCCGCGTCCGCGCCGCCGTCCTCGCTATTCTTTCGTTTTCCCATCTATTCTGTGTCGCGCAGCGTGTAGGTGAGGTTTTGTTCGCCTGCATTGCCTGTCTGCGCGCAACCGCGCAACTCACAATCTGTGTACTGCTGGACGCAAACACCTGCCCTCACCTCCTATTACATCATCATCTGCCTAGCCTTTTCTCAACTACGTTGAGGTCGGCGTCCAGTCTAACCCGAAGCAGCTAAATACCAGTATTTTACATGGAGCGACTGCCTATCTAATCTCCACAACCCAGTTACTGGGTAATACGATACCCCTTGGTAAGACTGGTTGTCAGACTTTCGGGCTTCTAACTACCCGTAACGACTGTCAAGAAGGACAGCCGGGACCAGTGGCTTAGCGTGCTTTCCGAGGCACGGAGGGGTCTCGGTATGTAAAGATGGTCACCCATCCACAGGCCAACCGCGGCAAGCGTAGCTTAACCTGATCGATCGACCTGTGCGGCTGAACCTCCTATTACATGGGACCTAACAATATCACTGGCGAACTGTAGTGGACGTACGTAAATACACCTCTGCCTATCGTTTCGGAGAATGCGGGCGTAATGATGTTAAAAATAAATCAACGAAGGTAGACTTCAGATGTCGATCAACTCCTTTAATAGCTTATTGCTTACGATAGTAATGAGTCTGAATTTAAATTACAAAACCACACCTACTTAAGTACATTATTAGATTTCCTCCCTAAAATTTTACAAAAACGAGCCTAGGTGTGATTAAAACAAATCCTAATCTACAGTACCTACACATCTGTACACTAGGTAAGTACTACAGGCCGACCGCTTAACTGAGACATTGCCTGAGGTAGCTGCGCGGTGCGCGAGGGGTTATAGTTGGAAATACTACGTAGAAATCAGCGTAATGGATGTTATAAAATAAGAAGGAGCCATATTTCTTATGTGTGTCAAGTAATTTCAAATTATTTATCTTTTAAAATATTGGGTTGGCACAAAAGTAATGAGACACTACAAAACTCTGTATATTTCCTTTTTCAAGTTAATTGTTTTCGATAATATTCTAGTTCAATGTTATACAACATTCTAGATACTTGTGATGTAGGGGTATATAAAGCCGCTCTCGCGATCGGTTTAGTCACTTTGAAGAAAAATGGACAAGCGACAAATTCAAACACTATACTTATACTACTATACTTATTCTACTTGTTAGGCCACAGTGCGCGGGCTGCGGCTGACAATATCAACACTGCATTGGGCGCTGGAAGTACAAGCCATGCGACGTTTTGACCGATGATTTGACCGTTTTAAATCAAGAGACAGGAGCCTTGAACGTCAGCCCCGCTCAGGACGACCACCCGCAGTGAATGATGACGATTTACGCCGCGAACTGCAGTCAAATCCGGATGCTAGCACTTGTAAATTAGCGGAAGCACTTAACTCCAATCACCACGCCGTGGAATACCATCTGCATGAGCTTGGGTATCGAAAAGTTTTGGCTCGGTGGGTACCGCATACTCTTACAGACGCCATTCGTGCAGTCCGTGTCGCTATCTGTCAAACACTTTTGCTGCGACCCCGATGTAAAGAGTTTTTGTCTGATTTCGTTACTGGAGATGAATCATGGATTCATTACGAGACGATACACTTCGTGCTTTTTGGCTGCCTCGAGAAGAAACGCCACCAACTCAACCGAAGCCGAGTCAAAAAAAAACGCTTAAAAGTTCTGTTTGCTGTTTCTGGGACGCGCAAGGCATGCTGATTTATGAACTATTAGACAGTGAAACTATAAACGCTGACGAATATTCAACCCAGCTCATCAAACTATCTGCTGCTATCGAGAAAAACGACGAAGACGAGTCAATATAGTTAAACTACACGATAACGCTCGACCTTACGTCGCATTTGCCGTTCGCCAACAGTTGGGAGAATTTGGGCTGGGAGACGATACCCCACCCACCTTATTCCCCAGACCTCGCCTCATTAGACAATCATTTGTTTAGAGCCCTGAAACAACATTTGCGAGGTAAACAATTTAATGATTACTCTGATGTAGAGGCGGAGTTGAACAACTTTTTTCGAGGCACAGCCATCACACAGAGAGAGAGAGAGAGAGAGAGAGAGAGAGCGAGAAGAAGAGCCACAGAGTTCTGGGCGAAAGGCATCCAAACTTTACCGGATCGTTGGCAAGAAGTCTTAGATGCTAATGGTGATTACATCATTGACTAAGCCTTTTGTATTGTAATAATAATAAAAAATATAAAACGTAAAACAAGTGTCTCATTACTTTTGTGCCAACCTGATAATACAACGTGTAACGTTAAATGCCCAAAACCTGAAAACATTTTGATCAAAATAACGAGCTGAATCAACTGAACCACTTTTTAATATAGGTCACATTTTTCAAAAAATCTTTATTAAAAACATTGCCGTGTCTAATTATTAATAGATCAAGCCATCACAGGCGCAAACCCGCCAAAATAGGTAAACAAACACAAATTGCTGTCGACCATTTTAAATTTTCTCATACGCGGGATAATAAAAGCTTTTATTTCAATGCAAATACGAATCTTCCATATAGTACCATGAATAAGACAATATGAAGTAAACAATAATGCTAACTATCTTTTTTTAACTTAAACGTAACCTAAGGGTTAGAAAGAGAAATGACGATTTGCACAAATGCGGGTCGTGCGAAATACGTGGCAGTAGCCATGTGTACTGCAGTCCGAGCGGCGCCGGCACATGTGTCACAGGTGTGATTATTTTACCCCGTTACCCAGGCGGCGAATGCGCGCGAATTTCGCGAATATGTGTTTTTGTACACAAACATTCAATATTGTGAAATGGTGAGAATGTTGGCATAGGTTTTTCCAAAGCCTGTAAATGTGTGATAGAAACATTTAAATCACTGTTCAACGATAACCTAAGTTCTTTATGAGCGTAGATAGTAAATAATAATGTCAGCGGAGCGCAGCGGCCCGGTGACGTCTCCTCCCTCGATAGAGCGTGTCGCAGACGCAAAAAACGATAGAATTGCCAGTAAAACTAAAACAGCACATAAAACCTTTACAATTTTTTAAATATTTTTTTTTTCTTAATGCGCAAAACCTCAGACACCCCAAGTGATTTTTAATTCAATTGACCTATTTCACAGAGAAAATAAGTCATTAAAAGCATTGTAAAGGTTTTATGTGCTGTTTTAGTTTTACTGGCCTTTCTGATCGTTTCTTGCGTCTGCGACGACGCTTTACCGAGGGAGGAGTCGTCACCGGGCCGCTGCGCCGCGCTGACGTTGGGTTGCTTGACCTATTAATAAATAGACATGGCAACGTTTTTAATGAAGATTTTTTTTGAAAAATGTAACCTATATTAAAAAGTGGTTCAATTAATTCTTTATTCTGATCAAACTATTTTCAGGTTTTGCGCATTTAACGTTACACGTTGTATAATTATTATTTTTTTTAGCTTATGTTGTGCAAAGACCTCCCCTTTGTTTTTCCTTTCAAACTTCCCTGTCTTGTGCGATTTGTGGCCATAAAATAACTAAAATATATTATCTACTACAAACATTTTCGATTTTTGGAGGAAAAACCCTCAGTCATGCTTGATAACCACCTGTCCTGGACAGATCAGTGTACTGTAACCCAAGCAAACTAGTATGACCATGCTTTGGATGGCTACCTTAACAAATTGCTAGAGATGGTAACAATGCCATCTGAGGAATTATGGTATTAAAAAAGTTTTGACAAGATGTATGAAACAGCTGTTATTTTTTTCGTTATCTTAGAATTGGTTCCATAGTGAAAGTTGTTCATATTCATGGGTAGAAAACCCTGTAAAAATTTGGAGACGGTAAAAAAAACCATGCTGTAAAGGCTGGCTATGAAATAAACCCTTAACACTTTCTGTGCCCAGCACCCGGTTCCCAGGTAGAAAGATAATTCGTTCGCGTGCCCAGAACTCGCCTCCCGCGTCGTACATATAAACAGATGTGCCATGTGACCATGTCCAGCACCCGCCTACCGGGTACCAATAACTTATTTCTTTAATTAAATGAAAGCACCGCAGAAGTACTAATTGATATTATTAGAAACATACTAAATAGAACTTAAGAGCGGCGATCTTTATGAAACTTCTAATGAACTAGCTGGATACTTAGCTGGCCTTGACTCAAGGAAATATTTAATTTTACTTGGATTTATTATTAATGGACTTTTTTATTGTATACAATCCCATTGCGCCATGCAATTTTAAATGATTTTTTATTATTATTAGGTAACTGTTTGAGATCCGTATGGCCCGCCTGAGCCGCCTATCAGATAATCAATATTGTGTTTCAATATTATGTTTCTTTATCTAAACTAAATTTGCCCTTGGACAGTCCATAGTCTTTTGGACCGTACTTGCCAGGTCTTGAGTATCTATGTATATATTGCTTTATTTAGTTTGGGAACTTACATAAATAAATTAGGTACTTAAGAGGCCCAGAGAACCTTACATGATATGCCCATATTTTTTAACAAATGACTTAGGCGAATCCGCAGTTGTAGCGAAATTCGATTTTTCTTACGTTTTTTGCAATTTGCAGGTCAGTGTAACATTGTATCTTGATCAAAATATGATTCGCGACTATAATAGATATTGTATTTACATAATTATAGTCATTAGAATCATTAACACTTTGCGGGACACTTAACGCCCCTCAACGTTGTAAAAATAAAACTTCTGTTGTGTCTAGATTCAATGTCCTTCAATGTGTTAATACAGCATGCATTTTTTTTACTGGTTCTAATTTTTGTAGGATGTTCAACCCATGAATATGAATAACTTTCACTATGGAACCAACTCTGAGATCACGAAAAAAAAAAACAGCTGTTTCATACATTTTGGTGAAGTAGGTATTGAACTTTTGTATTAAACAGCAGATTTTGTTTTCGTGATTTCAGAGTTGGTCCCATAGTGAAAGTTGTTCATATTCATGAGTAGATCACCCTGTAAAAATTTGGAGCATGAAAAAAAAATCATCCAGTATCTCTCTAACAATAAGTTAGATTTGTTCCATTAGAACTTTTCCATAACTTAGAAAGATGTATTAATGACTCTAATGATTATAATTCTGTGAATATGGTAGGTATTCATAGAATTATAATCATTTGTTATAGTCGCGAATCATATTTTGATTAGGATACAACCTGACACTGACCTGCAAATTGCAAAAAACGTAAGAAAAAATTTAATTTCGCGGACTACAATTGTGGATTTACCTTAGGCATATCGTGTAAGGTTCTGTTGGCGTAAGTGTTATGATTTTTAAATACTTACCTAGGAAAACAAAAATATATAGGGTGACTGGTAATTAGTGACCGATACTTAAACACATGATTCTACTCATGACAACAAACAACTTTTAATATTGGACCAAATCCGAAATCGCGAAAAAAAAATCAGCTGTTCCCTACATTTTGACGACTCGTACGAACATAAATGTAGGGAACAGCTGATTTTTTTTTCGCGATTTCGGATTTGGTCCTATAGTAAAAGTTGTTTGTAATGATTAGTTGAATCATGTGTTCAAATATCGGTCACTAATTACCAGTCACCCTATACAACGTGTAACGTTAAATGCGCAAAACCTCTTAAGGGGTCATTGTACTCATCATTATGAACAACTTTTACTATGGGACCAAACCTGATATCCCGAAAAAAAAATCAGCTGTTCCCTACATTTATGTTCGCATAACTCGTCAAAATGTAGGGAACAGCTGATTTTTTTTTCGCGATTTCCGGTTTGGTCCCATAGTAAAAGTTGTTCATAATGATGAGTACAATGACCCCTTAAGAGGTTTTGCACATTTAACGTTACACGTTGTATAAAGAAAGAACAGTGTAGTTTATTTTGTTCCATAAAAAATTAGACATTTGACAACCCTACTACCCAGCTGGCTGGTCGTGGGCGTGGCTTAGTGAACTCGGCTTCGGGTGCTGGGGCATAGGGGTCCCGTTACGTAAACATCGCGCCAATGGACTCGACTGACGGGTTGTTATAGATACGCGAGACACATTTTATGGCATGCCAATTTGTATGCAATCCATGTACTTGGCAGTGAAAGTGTTAAACCTGATTTACACCTGATTTACATGGTGCAATTTAATTGCCTGTGGCATACCTTCTGGCATTAGTTGAAGCAACATCGGTATTTTTTTTGCATTTCAATTCAAGTCATATGTTGCTTAAACTTTATTGTATGCCACATTGATAAGAAATTGGTAAGAAACGTAAGTGTAAATAGGGCTTTAAAATAACACAAATTTCTTGATGCCATCATCCTCACAATTCGTTTTCTAAAATATACCAGTAACTATTAAAGAGTTTTTAAAAAAGATTAAAGTAACGAAAATAGAAACTCCAGCTAGGTCTACACTGCTCAGTGAATTCTGTAATTGACTGAGCAGTGTACACCTAGATGGGGTTTATATTCAATTAATTAGTTCAGTAATTCTATTAATTACAACAGAATGCTTCTCCTGTGACAGGAGAAGCATTCTCTATTGTAATTAATAGAATTCCAGTATTACATTAGCTTGACACAATCTTAAACAAAGTTTTGAGTTTTATATGAACTTGGATTAATCATGTAACAAGTTATGTGTACTGTTGATGATTGGCAAAAAATTACCTACAACTGAAATATTTGAAATTGAATCAATGTAACTGGACAACTGGACAATGTAATATTTGCACCTTACATTAGTGAGCAGTGTAGTTACCAGGACGAAAAGAGTCAAATAATGTGTTCAATTTGCTAAAAAGACAATTTATGAGCTTAAAAGGAGTAGAAACAAGAAAATAATAATAAAATAACAATAAATAAATCATAACTTACTGCTTCTGGATGAATATGTTGAATCTTTGGATGACGTTCTCCTGGAGTCCCATTCTCTAGGCTTTTCCCACTGTGACACTTCACTGATACAGTTATAATAATACTTCTTCCCTGATGAACTAATATGTTCTGACCACTCACGGCCAGAAGAAACGCTTGCTGAAGGCGCACTTCTCTTGTCATATTTACTACTCCTACTAACACTAATGTTCATGCCACTAGTCCTAATCTTTTTATCGGGTTCATTTCGCTCATGATTACTTCTTTCTCTTTCACTGTCTTTGCTACGTTCCTTCGGTGATCTGACACTATCTGAAATTACATAAAACCAGGATTAATTACATTCAAAATAGTTAATTGTTTAATTCAATCATCATTTACCATAGTATTATATGATAGTAAATAAACTCATGTATTAGTTGTTCTCATTCGCTTTGTCACACAATAATTGATCTAGCGGTTCAATCGCAGTGCAATGCCACATTCAGTTTAAAAATATTAATAATAATATAATAATAATATTAATAATAATATTCCACAACTTTCACACAGTGCCATCTAGTCACAAACTAAGCAGAGCTTGTGCTATGAGTACTAGACAACTGATAAACATACATATATATTTCTAAATACATACATATTATAGATAAATTACACCTAGACGAAGAACAAATGATCGTGCTCATCACACAAACATTTGTCCTGGGTGGGAATCGAACCCACAACCTTGCATATAGTAGTCAGGGCCACTGACCACTAGACCAACAGGCCTGCCTAATTAATGATTCCTATATGAATCTAACTTTAAATGGAGTAACTATTATTGATTTTCATATTTGATTTGGAATGTTAAGAAAAGTTGGAATATGTTCAGTTTTGTATTTGTTATTTTAAATCAATTTTCTGAAGTATTCATTAAATATAACTTGGATGTTTTGTATAAAAAGGGTAATATTTGAAATAAACATGTAAATAGCCCAGCTCTGTAGTAAATCTTTATATAAACAATACTTCTATGCAATAAAATGTTAGACTGTCATAATTATGTTATGTATTTAGTTGAAAATGATTTTATCTTAAGGATAAATTTTGTTTGTAACTTTCCAATACTAACTTAATTATGAGCATCTGCATACATTGAGCAGGGTAAAAAGCAATAGCTGTATTTACTTGTGCAATGTGTATTTACTATTACAAACAAATTATGAACCTCAAACTTTATTTAAGATTTGTAAAATACACTTAGTAATATTAATTAATAATCAACTTATGATAGAGGAACTTATATGCTTTACAGAAGTATTATCTGAAAGGTAAGGAAATCTTACCTGTATACTTATTCCTAGAGGATTTGTAGTCTCTATCTCTCTCCTTTTCAGAACCCTTCTGCAGGTAGGCATTCCTGGATGATGGATATCCTCTGTCATCTGCCACATGACTGTAGTGGTGGTGTCCATGGCCTGATTGACTGGAGTGTGTGTTGTGACCATGTGCTGACACATTACCATTAGGGGATCGAAGAGGAGTGTATCGGTTTTCAGAAGAGACATAATCATTGGCTGTCCTTCTTTCACTTTTTGAATTGTATTTCTGTTCAAAGAAAACACATTTTCAGTATTATGATTAAAAATAAGAATTGTATTCATTTCATAAATCATTTGCCCAGGCATTTTAATAACCTACTTTTTTATTCATGTGAGCATAAACAACTAGAAGGTAAACAATAATAAAAATAAAGCTCAGTGGACATAAAAATGTTTGTATAAAAGTTGAGCATCCACAAAATACAGTGAAATATCAATTTGATACCAATTCGGTCATGTATTTGCTGGTATATACAAGTAAACAAGCAAAGTTACATGTTTGTGTGACATTGTCATTGTTATTTACATCATACAAGTAAAATATTGTTACAGTCATTTTATAAAAGAAAGTCCAATAAATGGAATATTGTCCTCTTTACAAGTACCTACTTACATACCTATAATTCGATTATGTGAAGAATGATGAAGAAATCATTATGAATTGAAGAGAAATATTTTGCTCTAAGAAACTCTTGTAATTATAATATTAGTTTCCATAGGTCAAATGTGGTTGATAAAAACAGGAAAAGAATACTCGGGATCAATTATTACGTAGAGTGAAGTACATAATTCAAGCAAGGTTTAACCATCATCTTTGGAAATGCTCCTGCATCAGTTTACAGCATGAAGAAGGGTCTTACCTGATACGGATGGGACTGATGCTTCTCAAAGTACCTGAAAACAGACAAAAATATTTATTACATTCACCTAAATTACAGCAAAACTCAAATCGGCGACCGCCATCTACAGACTGTAAAGCCGAAGCATTCAAAACCATATCATACCCATCACTTATTCGCTGAGGTTTCCTTGCATGCATTACCATCAATGCAAATGTACGATTTATTACGGCCTCAGTAATAAAATGCAAAATGAAACCACTGTCATTAAAAACAGTTTTACAGAAGGCCGTGATATATCTTGATGGACGCCATGTCACATTCAAGACACTCAAGCAAGAAAGAGTCAGTCGAGAAACGAGTGAGATAAAAAATATGTCGATGATCGACGCTTTGATGATGATAGAGGTTTTGAAGACTCTATGGTTAGTTAGTTCGTGGTTCTGAAAAACTTTTGAACAAAAAAAAAATGCCGTTAACATACCAATGTTCGAGTCGGCGCCAAACAAATAAAAAGGCGCCAAGTAAAATAATGGCAACTTGATTGATCTTCGTTGATTGTTTGCTTGACGCCGACGTCTCGACATTAGTAACTTTATTAATATATGAGCTTATTTTGACTAAATGGTTTTTTTTTTATTATTTGCTTTTCAGTTTCTTTCCGATGGATGTCAAAGGAAACTACTTTTGTAAAAAATATATTGATAAGAAAAAAATCCCCTTTTTAGTAAAAGTGCCCTTTGACAGCCTTCCGTCTTTATCATCAGATACTCGATTACAGTCATACCCCAGCTAAGTCTAGAGTTCTCATCACAATTAATGAAAGACCCCAAAAACGATGTAGCTGCTGTAAACGGTGGTGGAACTCTCTCGACTATCTTTCGTCTGCATCATCAGATCAACTCTTGGTCACTAATAATGGTGTAGTGTCATCAGAACTAGAGTTAGGCTGTTGGGACATGAATTTGAGACTGGGAATTTATCGAAACTTTTAATGTGGCAACATTTGAAATTTTATAATGTGGCCATGTAAAAAGTATCGACATTATTAGAATCCTAATGCATGGAGGATAGAGATAAGGAGAACTGTCTCTGTTGTAAAAAGGGTCCGGCAAACTGCGTTAAGTTAGGGTGGCGCCACAGTAGCAAAAGAGTTTTCTCACAGCAGTCATTTTAGGTTATGTTTACAAAATTATTTTTGGCATAGTAAATAGTTGAGGTTTGGTATACTGGGCTGTCTCTAACTACTCTAGTCACTAAAAATATTAAATTTACTGCTACATTCACACCATACACATTGCCTACGCTAGCGCCATTGTGGAGGGTTTTTGAATTGTTATTTACTGATAGCTGGACACTTTTTCAACTTTCGCCCCATATGAGATAGCACCTTAATTGCGTAACACACTATTACTCTCAATTTGAATCATTTTGAAGCATACCTATTGCTATTCCATTGCTCCATATGTTCGAAAAATGTGTCAGCAACGTAAATAACGCAATGAATGTTGTTGTACTGTCAAAATTAAACTACTGATAGTGTGTGACGCAATAATATCCTGCAGTTCTCCTTACCTCTATCCTCCATATCCTACTAATGTCAGTTATAAGTACACTTTTTCGGGTGACTAATTTTTTGTTCTCTCCTCAGAGATTTAAATCGCTAGCGATTGAAAGTGAGTTCACACATTATTTTATAGCGTTTCTATGACAATCGAGTCAAGTCACTGCATCATTCTGTGACAGAGGCGTCAAAACGAAACCAGAAACGTGACTATCTTTGACACGGTAGGGCGCATCTAACAATTTCAATCTTTGCCGCTGTCATCATTTTCATCACAGCCGTAATTAGGGCTGTTGTGATGTGCGGTCACCACTTTTCTAAGAAACCGTAGCTTTAAGAAACATAGATCAAGCAAAGCTTCAAGATACTCACCAAAAATTACAAAATAAAGATTTTAGACCAGTGGGCTATGGGTTATTTTATTTTATCGTAGGTTTTAAATATTATTTACAGTAAATAAACAATAATTTTAAATATTAGTAGTCTTAATTCGTGGTGTAAGTTGCAGGGTATGAATCATCTTACCAGTCGATTTAGTAAGGTCCTCAGCTAGGCCACAGACCAAAAAAAAAAAAACTAACTTCCGTTTAGCTAAAGGACGTTTTAGGTCTATTTATTCTAATAATTTGATAATTTTACAGATTAAATGTAAATAAAAACGCAAAAACACGGAAGGTAAATAAATACTTCCATTTAATTTGCTCAGAGCTAAAAAAACATCTTTAAAAAAATCTTTAATATAAGAGTGATTCACTTGTATGTACAACTTGTGAACTGTTATGGCGTTTGTGTCTCGATATACACAACGCATATTCGTATCTCTTCTCTATTGTTTCATATAAAGTATTCTACTGATGATTTATCGTCACTAAAATATGCTAATAACTTAAAAATGAAGTTTTTGTAATCCTATAGAAGCAAACAGTGAAAGCGTATCGTTTTAAGGTTATGTTTCCATCTTACATTGGCATTTTAGGTGGGTTCACTAAGACGGGATATCAATTGGAATATTTTTTCGAAGACAGTATCCCCAAAAGTGATGTCTGAATGAATTTCTCACGGTTTCTAGATATTCAGTCATGGTGGGAAGTGCCCAGCATCGCGTACTTTTGTTCTTTATTCAGAACTGCATTCAACCTTTTGGATTTTGACATTGAAGTAAGTAACTACAATTTGGTTGATGGAATACTTGCTGATGCAATTGAATGAATAATGTTTTACATTCTTTATTGTGTTTCAGGAACTAGAAGAAGCTTTGTTGACTGATGGCACGGAAGAATCCGCCAGTTCTCTCCTCACTGAGTTAATAGTTCGTCTTTTGAATGGGTGTTTGGGCAACAATGACATCTCTGCCTTTAATTATCAGGTAGATTATCAGCATTCGGTATGTTTATTTGGTTACACCTAAATATTTACTCATTAATTGTTTTTGTTATTTTCAGATGTACTTGAGGCGTTTGTTTAGAAGAAAATGTACAGATACAGGGAGATATAACCCATTCAATACAGACATAGATTTCCAATTTTTGCCCCTACGTACCAAGGTTGAGATATTGTATGCACTATGTGATTTTCGATTAGATGCTGACGATGTTTTCGATTTATTTAAAAATCTTGAAGCCGAAAGTTTAAGAGTTGAGCCACTCGGGTAAGTTTTTCTCTAATATTTATTAACAATCTCTTTCAGAATATTATTTAGAACTGTTTCTTGGGTGAACTTTTTATAAAAGACATTAAAATAACTTGTAAATTTTTACTACAGCTGGGATGATAACTATTCAGCGTATTGGTACTTCTATGGCACAAGATTATATCGGGAAGACATAGTAAAGAAACAAAAAGGCAAAAATAAAAAGAAAAAAAATAAAGAGAACAAGAAACGTGGCTGGTTTTATGGTGATGATTGGCTCGATGACGAGGACACTGAACGTGTCTGGCAAGTGGTTTGTTTTACTGAAGAAGACTGGACCCACCTGACAGAGAAGTTCAGCAAGGCGACTAGCAAGGTTGAGAAAGAGTTGTACCGTTCATTATCACAAAACTTTTTGCCTGAAATACCTAGACTTTTTCAAGAAAAGGAACGGTTACAACGAAAGAGGTGAGTTCATTTCACTTTTCATCTGTTACAGGATAGCTTGATTGATGCAACAGATTACAAATAACAGTAAACTTTGTCAGTGCATTTCTAATGAACATGTTAAAATTACCAGTAGTACTAAACAGTCAAAGCACTTTGTACGCTTTCATAAATACATAATTACAGTAAAAAGTAATTTTACTTTAATACATATTAAATGACATGAATGTAATTTTTTTCTTAGTTTTCATACTCTTGATTAATCTATAAATACATAATTACAGTAAAAAGTAATTTTATTTTGATATACATATATTAAATTTAATATGTTACATATTAAAAGGCATCAATATCATTTTTTGCTAGTTTTTACACCCTGAGTAATTTAATTATTATTTCAAAGTTTAATGCTTATTATTAAATATGTAATATTTCTATTTATTTTGAGTACTCTCTAGCAAATGACAAAGCTTTTTGAAAAATCTATATTTCAAAAAGTGTATAATTAAATTTATTACAACAAGGAAACAATTTTATACATAGGTATTTTGTTTTAGAAATTATTCCATATAGGAATAATTTATATATTTTTATATATTTATGACTTTTTTGTACAATTAATATTTTCACTGATATCTATCTTATCAATCAAGCTATCTTGTAGTTACTACAATCAATTATTATGTGTTTAATTTTTATATTGAACGGAGAACATATTCATTTTATTATATTAGGCGGATCACTTATTGCGATGCATCCCGTGACGCGGTCCTGACAAACAGAGCAAATCGACCCGCGCGCAAACTCGTTTTAAAATAATTCATAAGCTGCAGAGTAATTAACGTAACACACTATCAGTAGCAATAGGTTTCATTTTGACAGTTCAACATCATTCATTGTGTTATTTATGTTGTTGAGCAGACACATTTTTCGAACATGTGCAGCAATGGATGAGCTATATGCTTCAAAATGATTCAAATTCAGAGTAATGGTGTGTTATGTGAATAGGGTGCTGTTCCTCACAACTTTGGCAGTGTGTATTTTGTATTTCATATTTTTTTCCAATCATTCTCCAAGTCCCAGGATATGTTTCTGTCAAATTTCATGATGATCAACTTATAATATTAGTATGGACGCAAACTAGACTGGAGTGTTACAGTTGCGGTAAAATTTTCTAAATTTAATAAGTCCTGATAAAGAGGCGGGCGGTTGGTAACCCTAGTCACAGTGTGTGATTTCTAAGATATTGCCAAAAATATATTTAACAACAAAAGCAAGCATTAAAAAATTTAAAAAAATTGTTGTGCTCAACAAGCCATTTATTTCACAATTTAATTGTTTAACCCTTATTTTTTGTATGTTGATTGATTTTTAAATCTAAAATTAACTAGAACAAAAAGATGACATTTTTCATCATAATTCTTCATTAGAAATCAAAGCACAATACTTTTGCACAATAGTTTAGCAAGAATTTCAAGCTTCCATTTTGTGTTCTGCAAGAAATCCCTTGTAGTTAAAACCAGTATTCAGCTAATACTTAATTATTAATGTAGGTATTCAAAGCAGTACATTAAAATAAATTGATGAATTTATACTCCATATGAAAGTTTTAAGTGGACAATAAATTATATTATTACGAATGGACATCTAATTTCATAAAATCATAATTTTAAACCCATATAACATTATCATAATACATTTAAATGTAATATGACATAAGATAGTCAAAAAGGACATCATAGATTTTGTTGGTAAAGTGTGCTTTTATTAGAGGAACAATAGTTACAGCATCAATAATTTATTATTATTACAAGCCCATGCAATTGGAAGTTAACGCTCGATCCTGCAATGCGAATTGTTGACAAACAATGTTTGATAAATATTTAAAAAATACAAGAATGGAAATGCTATGCTGCTGTATGTACAGCCCGATGCAAACTTTATGGCGGCTCGTTACATTAGAAGAGTCGCTGCGCAGTAACAAATTCACGGGTCAGCGGGGGTGAGGGGTGAGGTATTGCGCATCGAATAGCGCATTTCAGAGCCGCCATAAAGTTTGACGCTTACTATACAAAAGCACGATATAAAGTAATAAGGGTCAGCGCACACCGACTGCATGGCCGAGGATTTTAAATTACAATCTAAATAATACTTATTTTATTAAAATCAAAATAAAGAATTTAATTCAATGCTTGTGTCGAAGAGAAACGCGTTGGATTCGTTTATGTGCACTTGCCCTAAACTTTTATGAGTTACTTATTATAGATTGGTGGTGGTTAACTAGATCATTCGCTTGTATGGCTGAGCTGGCTATTTATTGCTTGACAAATTTGATCTGTGTTATTATGTTAAATTGGTAGGTGTAATGCTCATTGACAATTTAGTAGTGTCCTTTAACATTTCGGAATTATTGAAGGTTTCGACTTCATTGACGAAAGCATTATAATAAAAACATATTTTACAACTCGGCAGGGTAAAGGCCACTTCTCTTACAGAGAAATTACGGGCATTGATCACCACGCTTTCTCAAGGCGGGTTGGTGACTTCTGACTAAGTGGTTGGTTGGTTGGTCCAGGTTTCCTCACGACGTTTTTCCATCACCGATTTGAAAGCATTAAGTAACAGTGATTATTACATTAATTACATTATGGGGTGGCCTTTACGTAGCTGTGGCTATGAGATGGTGTAGTTAGGCTGACTATAACATATAATTATGATGTCATCTTTAAAGCTTAAATTGAGTTGTAGACCGTTTTGCATTGTTAAAACTTGTAATTCCTCAGAAAATCTTTAAATTTGGGAATACCTATTATGGTTCTTGCGACTTCTGAATCGATATCGATTTTGAATTGTGGTTTATGATTAATTTTTATTCCAATAGTAGGAAGTTTTTGATTATGCCTTGGTGTATTTTGGTTTTTCCTACCCACTAATTTCGGTCAATCTCCGACCATTTGTCGTGGGTTTCACCTTAATTATTTCTACAGAACCGGTTTTTCAGTCTGATTGAAGCAAATTGTCAGTTGTCAGCTTTGAAAATTGTGAACGATTGTTTGACGCATTTTTTGCATGTTAATGGACTTTAAAAAGTCAACTTTTAGTAGATTAGTAGATGAATTATAGTCTGTTCCTTTTTATGATGATAAATATGGCGTGAGCTGAGCGTACCATAAATCGAAAGTTGGATTATTATTAACTTTACTAATATGCTGTATGCTAAGTAAAAAGGTTATGAGGTAAGTAAGTAGGTAAGGCAGGTAGTTAGGTGGGTAAGTATTTAAGGTTGTTTTTGTTTATTGCATTAAAATATATAAACCATCAATTACGGTGGTTTATATATTTTTATGAAAAAATCAAATTTACTAAGACTTAATTAATACTTTTTCGTTCATATTAATCAAAAGAAGAAAAGTAAAAAAAAAAACTAAAATTTATGGATAAAAAAGAAATGCTTTTGCTTATCGGTGGAGGATTATCGTTGTAGCTTATTTTAACTAAGTGAAATTCGCTTAGCGTGACACCATTTGCGAAGTTAATTTTCCATGAGCTTATTTTGATGATTCTTTGTAAAGAAAATATTTAGGTTCGAAAGTTTGGCCCGGTTGCACCAGCATTCTCGATTTTGGGGCCCGAGTATTAAAAAGACAAGCAAACCCCAAGTTCTATTTGCAGTTTTAAAGCTAGCGCAACGCCTTTCTAGTGTAAATACAGAGTAACATATTTAATTGTAGTATTAATAAAAAATAAAAAAATAAAAACACCGACGTAATACCCGCCGTATGACTCCGTAATATGATTTAAAAAAAAATATGTTTTTTATTGTCTTAAGAAATATAGAGAAACGCATTCGCGAAAAACTGGTTCTCTTTAGAGCTATATTATTAAAAATATGCATTACCGCGTGGTTTTCTGGATCATTTATGAATTTGAGGATACACTCCACTACGAGAAAGTCTTGACATACTCAGCTGTTGCGATGCTTTGCGTCAATTCGTAGAAGCGAATCTTCTGCTACAAATGTGCTCAAAATAGTGCCATTATCAAACTGCTTCAGGGCGTATGGTACGCCCTGTGCGTACGCTTCGCTTCTATTTGAAGTTTTTTGTCTATCATAGAATTCAAGCTCTTTACTAAGCTCGTATTTTCATTAATATCATAGGAAGGCGAATTGTGGCTTAACTCATATGTCATCTATTATTAATGTTATAAAATCTTATAAGAATGATTAAAAGAAAATGGTTACATGACTGCACTTAAATTCCATCGACTTTCTTCAGGGATAGAAGATAGTTGGCCCATGTTAAAATCGTATAGCTAGGTCTAACCTAACCCCTGTTAGGTTAACTTGATATGAACATGATTGATATTAATACTGTCGTTAGGGTAAAACATTACATTTTATAATTGATTTTTATTATTTTATTTATTCGATTAGACTGGAAACCGACCTCAACGTAGTTGGAAAAACGCTAGGCAGTTGAATGATATTGTATTGCAAACCACATTATGTTGTTTTGAAATTAAAATTCATTAATTAATCCATTAGTCCTATTTACAGTCATATACTGAAAAGTTTAGGCTACTCTAGATCAATTTTTTTTATGTCATCTACGAGACCCTATTTTATCGTCTTACTGCCAACATTTTGAGTGAAAACTAAATTTTATACAAGATAGCATTTGTCCGCTTTGCGGGAAAGGAGTTTATTGAATTAAACACTGCTTACTTTTTTGTAACTCGAGTGTACACTTCTTAGACGATAGGAGCAGTTTTTGTCTTGTTTATCACGACTGATAATAATACTAAATCATATACATTCCTTTATTCTGTAATACTAAACCAAGCTCGATATATTTTTAAGGTTGTTAGAGCTAGCGCCGAGAAGAACATCGAGTCGTGTTTTACAAAAAATAAAACAGAAGAAAGAGGAAAATAAACAGACTACGCATGACGTTAAAGAAGAGGAGGAAAGGAAAGAAACACCTGATCTTGCACGGGAGAATCGAGCCAAGCGGAGAAATCTCTTGAGGTATGCATTCATTCCTCCTTCATTTTTAATTAGCAGGCGTATCGCCTTAACATAACAACACAGTAAAAGTTACTTATACTGCATGATTTTTTTACCGTCTCCAAATTTTTACAGGGTGTTCTACCCATGAATATGAACAACTTTCACTATGGGAACGACTCTGAGATCACGAAAAAAAAATCAGCTGTTTCGTACATTTTGGTCAAGTAAGTATTGAACTTTTGTATTAAACAGCAGATTTTTTTTGTGATTTCAGAGTTGGTTCCATAGTGAAAGTTGTTCATATTCATGGGTAGAACACCCTGTAAAAATTTAGAAACTGTAAAACAAATCATCCAGAATAAATAAACCTTGTGTATTCATAAGACTTTCAAACTGTTCTCTTATTTTGTTACACCATGTCGGCTGGAGGCCATATTTAGGCTCCGTTGAAGTGAAACCCAAGAATAACTGTAAATGTTTGCTAAAAATAAGCAGTAAAACTAGGGAGAGCAACATTTTTTTAAGAGGAAACAGTGTTTTGTCGCTAATTCCATACTAATTTATTCCTTTGTTTTCGCTCTGGTTGATACTACTCCAAATGTTCGATGATTGATGGGATTCGGCGCACAATGCCACATTCGCAAAATACCATATTGACGCAAAATGACACATTCGCAAAATGTCTTTTCTCAGTTGTACAGTAAAATCGAGCTATAGTGGAGTCAGTCTGCAAGTCTGGACCTAGCCTCAACACGGCTACATATTACAATATCTAAACGTATTCTGTTTTCGAGATAACTACGGTTGATTCACATATCTTCATAACGTATATTGGCTACGCCTTATTATTATTACGTGAATCGTCCGTTACTTCAATCAACCTTAGGTCAATAAATTGTAGTTGATAAACCGTGCGTGAATTCTGCTTTATGGATTTCATTAGTTATTGCAAAAATCTTTGACACGATCTTTAGGTATTTTAAGCAGTAGGTCTTTTGACCATAGTTATCTCGAAAATAGTTAGAATACGTTTAGATATTATAATATGTGTTATTGATATATGTATATTCTCTTAGCGATTAGACCGCCCATTGTGTCACCCTTTGTAAAATTTCTATATTTATGTCTGTAATTTATATGGTGTACATAATAAAAAGTATTCTATTCTATATGTAACCTTCAACACTCTGATGTCTACCTACCTTTTTTTTTTTTTTTTGTTTCGGTGTGGAAAATCCTCATGGATGTCCGCCGCCCTGGGGCGGGCGGCGGGGTCTGTCAGACTCTTACTGACTAAAAACCACCCCGGTGTTCCCTCTCTCACCTACACCAGGGGTCGCGGGAACGAACGATACTTCCGCAACCCCCGGCCTCCTCGTGTCGAGGGGGGGAGTGAGGTGTTAAACTCCCCCCGTGACGTCTAAGAGGGGCGCGCGTGGAACACTACGCGCCGCCGCCTCGGGTCCTGATGTGTGGGGGGCGACGGACGTCCCCAAGTCCGTCGCCCCTGGACCCATTTAGCGGGGCTGGAAGAGGGCGTTGTCCGCCCTCCACCGACGCCCGGTGCGCCTGCTGCGGGCCGGGTGAGGGGACGAGATCTCCCTCTCCCTTTCCGCAGCCTCCTTCTGCGAGACGACTGTTTCGCAGAAGGAAACCACCGCGTCCCAGGACTCCTCGCTGCCGACCATAGACTTGACCACGGCCGGCAGCGATAGGTCACTGCCTACTCCTGAGATGAGGGCACGGCGCGGCTCCTCCCAAGCGGCACACTGCCAGCGTGTGCCGCGCCGTGTCCTCCCGGCAGTCGACGCAGTGACACTCCCGGCAGGTGACACCGGGCGTCCGGCTCCCTGTTTATGCGACACAGGTACTTCCCGAAGCAACCATGCCCCGAGAGTACCTGCGTCACCCGAAACGACAGGGAGCCGTGCCTCCTCCCGAGCCAGCGCTCGAGCACCGGCCGGACCGCCTCGATGGTGTCGAGGCCGGCGGTAGGGCGTAAAAGCCTGTCCCGCCATTCCGCCACCAGGACCTCGCGGAGCTGAGACCGACGCAGCTCCCAGTGTCGCTGCATCGGTCGCTCGCCCCGCGCCCTCATATGTCTACCTACCTTTTTTTTTTTTTGTTTCGGGGTGGAAAATCCTCATGGATGTCCGCCGCCCTGGGGCGGGCGGCGGGGTCTGTCAGACTCTTACTGACTAAAAACCACCCCGGTGTTCCCTCTCTCACCTACGCCGGGGGTCGCGGGAACGAACGATACTTCCGCAACCCCCGGCTGGTGCTGGCCCGCTCCTGCGGGCCTCTCCTCGTGTCAGTGGGGGGAGTGAGGTGTTAAACTCCCCCCGCGACGTCTAAGAGGGGCGCGCGTGGAACACTACGCGCCGCCGCCTCGGGTCCTGATGTGTGGGGGGCGACGGACGTCCCCAAGTCCGTCGCCCCTGGACCCATTTAGGGGGGCTGGAAGAGGGCGTTATCCGCCCTCCGCCGACGCCCGGTGCGCCTGCTGCGGGCCGGGTGAGGGGACGAGATCTCCCTCTCCCTTTCCGCAGCCTCCTTCTGCGAGACGACTGTTTCGCAGAAGGAAACCACCGCGTCCCAGGACTCCTCGCTGCCGACCATAGACTCCACCACGGCCGGCAGCGATAGGTCACTGCCTACTCCTGAGATGAGGGCACGGCGTGGCTCCTCCCAAGCGGCACACTCTGCCAGAGTGTGCCGCGCCGTGTCCTCCCGGCAGTCGACGCAGTGGTGACACCGGGCGTCCGGCTCCCTGTTTATGCGACACAGGTACTTCCCGAAGCAACCATGCCCCGAGAGCACCTGCGTCGCACGAAACGACAGGGAGCCGTGCCTCCTCCCGAGCCAGCGCTCGAGCACTGGCCGGACCGCCTCGATGGTGACGAGGCCGGCGGTAGGGCGCAAAAGCCTGTCCCGCCATTCCGCCACCAGGACCTCGCGGAGCTGAGGCCGACGCAGCTCCAAGTGTCGCTGCATCGGTTGTTCGCCCCGCGCCCTCGCTTCCTCGCGCCACCGATACAGTGACGCAAGTACTTTCGCCTCGAGGTCCCAGGGCGGGGATCCGGCCAGTACGCAAGCCGCCTCGTAGGAGATCGTGCGATACCCCCTGATGACTCTGACGGCCATCGCTCTTTGCGGTTTTCGCAAAACCGCGATGCTGCCGGCCGTCAGGTCAGAAGCCCACACCGGGGCCCCGTACTGGGCCATGGATCGCACGATCCCCACGTAAAGCCGCCTACAGGCGGCGCTCGGGCCCCCCAGATTGGGAAGCAGCGTTGATAGCGCCCCAGCAGCGCCCAACAACTTGGGCGCCAGCCGCCGGAAGTGGGGCTCGAAGTTCCACCGGCTGTCGAGCACCAATCCCAGGTACTTCATGGTGGACTCGACAGCAATCCGAGCCCCCCCGACCCCGATGCGTGAGCCGGGCGGCGGCGCCCGCCGGGGGCCATGAAACACCATGGCCTCCGACTTGTTGAGGGCCACCTCCAGGCCCAGGCGACGTATGCGGCCCACCACCTGTGAGACCGCAGCCGTCGCCAACAACGCTGCCTCCCTGTGCGAGCTCCCCCGGGCAGTGACCAGCGTGTCATCGGCATAACACGTCAGGTCCACGCCCGGTTGGAGCTCGCCCCTCAGCACCCAGTCGTACCCGATGTTCCACAGGAGCGGGCCCAAGACCGAGCCCTGTGGAACACCGCACGACATGCGGTGCTGGTTTCCGCCATCACGTCCCACGTAGGTGACACACCTCTCGGACAGATAAGCCCCAACTATGCGGCGGAGGTAGGGAGGCACCCGGTGATACCGCAGTGCCTCCCAATACAACTCCAGGGCAGGGTGTTGAAGGCGTTGGAAATGTCCAAGGACACCGCCAACATCACCCCACCCCGGGACACCGCTTCCTCCGCCAGGACTCTCACCCGCGACACAGCGTGTATGGTAGAGCGCCCATGCCGGAAGCCGAACTGGCTCTCGTCCAGGTCCGGCCCCTCTCTGCACAAGTGGCCGACGAGGCGGGCTGCGATAATCCGCTCAAACAGCTTACCCACCTCGTCTAGCAGCACTATGGGCCGGTACGCGGACGCCGAGTCCGCAGGGCGCCCCGCCTTCCTGAGCAGGACCAGACGACCAGATTTCCACAAAGTGGGAAACTGGCCCTGCTCCAGGCACGCTGTGTAGAGTCCTCTCAGTTGGGGCTCAAGCTCCTTCAGAGCGAGGGCCAACACGCAGCCGTGGATCCCGTCGGGCCCCGGACCTACCTACCTGCCGTAACCAATTTACCCTATAGCTTCCTTCTCCAGGTTGGTCTAACTACCTAAAATTCACTTGGCAGCTGACAAAAAATAATTCCGGCCAAATAAAATCTCAATTTGTTGATATGCACTGGTTCCGATCATGCCGCGGCTTTATCTTCTCTGTGCGTTGCTGACAACTTCATTCTTTATGCCCATATGATCCTTGGTCCTAAGTTGGATAGGTTGGCAGAGATCAATACAGAAGTTGAAAGTAGTTGTCTTCTTCGGTGAGTCCGACATAGTCCAGAAGGAGGCGGCTGTACGGGATTGGTGGAATTCCGCTAGTCACTAATTCGAAGACCAAGGGAGGTATCGAGGTGATAGTCGCCTTTGCGCAAGGCCTCCTGGATTTAAGACGTTCCCCGCTACCAGTGCCTGCAAAGCCTGGCAGTGGGACGCATGGAGCAGTAAATTGCCTCTGGAATGTTGAAAGCATACTTATTAGTCACGCGCTACCGTAAACTAGAGTGTTACTAAGAATGGTCACCATGGTGGCTTTAGCCAGATAAATCTTCGTCCAAGCCTGACGGCGGGAGTCCATGTGGCTCTCCAACTCAAAACGGTAAAGCTGCCCCTAACATTACGTTTGATACATAATTATGTTAACTACAGAATCGTCTCGCCGTGCTAGTGAGAACAGATTATTCCCTCTAACTTTATCCCAGCGTTGACTAAATGTTCGTTAACGTGAAACGTTGACGAATGACCTGATAGCCTACTTAGGTTTGTGCCACGACGCAATTAATAATATAACAATAATAATAATATTCCACAACTCTCACACAACGTCATCAAGTCCCAAACTAAGCAGAACTTGTGCTATGAGTACTAGACAACTGATAAACAAGTTTACTTATAATTAAGCTTCCCGGTTTGTTTGTGTTGTAAGCGTCCAAAGTGCTACGTGGACATCAAATTGACTCGCAACTGATTATTCCAATAATTGATGGCCGAACTACAAATTATCGGGAAATAATGGGAGTCACTAAATTACTTTGTAAGTTATTAAGTGTAATTTGCATTAGACAGTGTTTCTGTCTACCGAAGAACGAACTAGTTTGGAACAGATTGTGCTGCAGTGGGCATATTAGTGAATCTGGTAGTTGTACCTGTGACGTAAGCCGGAAAACTAGAGCACAACATCGTGGAGCCTATGTTTATCGGTGGACTATGATAGGCCGTGTAGATATCGATTTGAGTTATAATAAAGCTTCGAGCGGATAGTGTGGTGCTTATATTAAGGCCCGAATAAATAAAGTGCAGCCATTTTTGATCTCATGACTCATCTTTAATACAGGAGAGTTTCATACATAGCATCACGTCTGATTTCACAGAAGAGTTAGTCATACACCCACATTTCGCCAGTTATGCTTTAGTCCCATGTAAAAGGGGGTGAGCCTTTTGGCATTTTCTGCATAAATCCTGACTCAGGGCTTCTATAAATTTCTGATGGAATAACCCAAGAATCCGGACAGACGCAGACCACTGGATGAATGAGGCAGTCAATTGACAGTTATTTATAACGTCTTCACAATAAGCCCAAGTGCCCGCGTGACGCTCTTAGCTGGCGTGTATATCCGGAAAATTCGTTATAGTCTAATTTACCCGTGTGCACAAGCACCGATTCATTCATTTCAGCCGAAAGACGTCCACTGCTGGACATAGGTCCCTTTCCCCAAGCACCTACATTTCGACCGGTTCTGTGCTTTCCGCATCCAGTGGATTCCTGCGGCCTTCTCAAGGTCATCGGTCCACCTTGTGGGAGGCCTTCCAACGCTACGTCTTCCAGTACATGGTCACTACCTCAGAACAATTCGGCCCTATCGGCCATCTGTTCTGCGAGCAATGTGCCTGGGCACACTGCCACTTAAGTTTAGCAATTCTTCGGCCTATGTAGGTTACCTTGCTTCTCCTGCGTATCTCTTCATTTGTGATTCAATCACGTAGGGAAACTCCAAGCTTAGTCCTCTCTCCCTTTGAGTAACTTTCAGCCTTCTAATAAGACCCATTGAGAGCGACCACGTTTCAGTGCCATAGGTCATCACTGGCAACACGCACTCGTCAAAGACTCGTATGAGACTCCAGCATGTGGGACGAGAAGATATTGCGTAGCTTCCCGAACGCCGAGTTGGATTCGACGATTGACCTTTTTCTCGAAGTTGGACCTACCTAACTGGACAGTTTGTCCTAGGTAAACATATTATAACATAAACCGTTGAAGAGACTGCAGTACAGGTCATGTCTCGATCTAATCGAAGGCTTTCACACAGTCCACGATCGCTAAACAGAGAGGCAGGTTATATGTTTGGTCTTCTGTATAACCGGTCGCAGCGTATGTATGTTGTCCACGGTGCTAAAACTTTTCCGAAATCCGGCTTGTTCAGGAGGCTCGAACTCGTCAAACCTGCGCGCGAGATGATTCGTGATGACTTGAAAATCTGCGGCCGAAGATCGATCCGCGTCCTTCGGCGCCCGGCGCGTCTGCTACGGATTGGAAAGGAGGTTTTATCCTCCCTCTCTATTTCCGCCGCCTCCTTCGCGACCATCACTTCCTCGCAGAAGGAGGCGACGGCGTTTCAAGCGCTCTCACTTCCGAGCATGGACTGGGTCCACCACGTCCGGAAGCGAGAGAGTATCCGCAGCACCAACCGTCCATGGAGCTCCCTAGGCACTCAAAACGATTCTGAAGTTCGATCTGATAGCTTTCGGGGTTTTGGACTTGGATCGGTGCTGGGCGGAGCGTAGACTTCATCAGTCAATAATAATAAGTTCAATGTGCCTCTCACCATGCGGTGATCACTTCCGCTTTTCACCGCGTTGATCACAGAGACATCATTCGATTCTTTGTCGACTTAATGAGGTCAATTTTATTTTAGTTGTGCCATCCGGGCTCTGCCAGGTCCATTTTCAGTGCTCAAGTTTTCTGAAGGTATCATAAAGAGGCCTTCCATCTCCATAAAGCTGGTCAGTAGGTGACCCCGGTGGTTTCGACATCCAACTCCAAATTGCCCCACTCGCAGCGCAACTCATAATCTTCTCGTTTGCCCAGTTTCGCGTTGAAGTCCCCCATGACAACTGTGAAGCATGCATGGGTCTAGAAATATCGATATTTGAGGTTTATCGAGCCCTCCCCACTCTTCGGACCTGCTCAGTTCTACCTCGAGTTCGGTGATCTTCTCGTCGGTCCGGAGTGTACGCGTGCTGTATGTTGCTAGGTCCAGTCGGTGATCGAGGTAGCCATTTCTTATCATTTTTGGGACTATGCCATATGGTTTTAAAAATACACAGAGAACGCTGCTGCCCATTCCCTTAGTCGCCTTTTACAATACCCACGAGGAATTAGGTTGGTGCTATTCTTAAGTCTGGCACCACAAGGAACAAACACCCATAGAGACGTACTACTTGCGGTACCAATTACAACAAATATTTTTGCAGTAGGTCCATTGGTATACATAAAGTCTTGTTTAAATAGAATTCCGGAATTTTCGTAATTCTGAACTTTACTTTAATTTCAGGTCTAAATCTGTTTCGTCGGATTCATCGGAAAGTTCATCCAGTGCAAAAGAAGAAATGCCTCAGAAAGTAGCAAAGTCGTCAAAAAGCCATGACAAGCGTTCAAAAAACTCGTCTACTACTCACAAAGGAGAACCGCCACCAGAGCCTCTCATAAAAACGGGAAGGAAAACAAACAATTCGTTGGCGTCTGCTACAGGACAGATCGTAATACCTGACAATGACGAACCTGTCAGCAGTACACGAAAAAAACTAAAGACATCACAAATGTATTTATCTGTTATTTGGCTCTCATTATATCAATTCACTGTAAACTTAGAGCTACTAACCATCTTTACTTTTTGCAGATTTGGTCAAACCGACGAGGATATCCAGACTGACATGTATAAACTTCTGAAACAATTGACTGCTCATGACGATGCATGGCCCTTCATGGACCCTGTGGAAGAGGAATATGCGCCCAATTACTACGCCGTTATCAGACGACCGATGGATTTGCGGAAAATGGAAGAACGCCTTGACAGTGGCTATTACACTGACTTTTCTATGTTTAAAGCGGATTTTAAGCTCATTGTTAACAACTGTCGTTTGTACAATGGCCAGGACAATGGTACGTATAAAATATCTATACTTCAATATTATAAACAGGTTAAAGGAGATGAGCCATATTGGGCACTTTGGGATTTGGGCCCAACTTTGTATGTAAGGTGTCTAGTCTCCTTTGAGAGTTCTTATGTAGCGGGTTATTTTCGAAACTCCTGCTCCGATTCCAAAAGTTCTTCACTATTAGGAAGCTACAGCACTGCTGAGTGTCATAGCAAATATTTTATGTTAATACAAGAAATCACACGGACGAAGTCGCGGGCAGAATCTAGTAGACTATAATTTAATGCACGCATAGTTTCTTATTGTTCCTTATTAAATAAAATCTACTTTTTTCAGAATATACTGTGATGGTAGATAATTTACAGGCTGCATTTGATCGACTGACTGAAAAATATATACATAGACTTTCATCATCTGATGAAGAAATTGCTGTTGAATACCAGTTACCAACTCCATCAAGAAAACACAAAATGAAAACGAGTGAATCTCCAAGTCATCACAAAAGAAAAAAGCGAAAGTCACATTCTGAAGGAGGTAAGCTTTGCTTTAGGCTTTTAACTGTAATGCCGGCTTCACTGCTGAATGAACGTTGATCTTCTGGAAACTGAGCAATGTAGAGTCGCGAACTTAACATTTTTATCTCATTTTATACAATTCCTTTTCACACTATGCGCAATAAGGTCTAAGATGTGCACACATTTCCTCTATTTTTAACCGACTTCAAAAAGGAGGAGGTTGTCAATTCGTGTGTTTATATTTTTTTTATGTATGTTCGGGCATAACTCCGTCATATATGGACGGATTTGCAAAATTATTTTTTTGTTCGATAGAGGTTTACTACGAAATGGTCCCATTTAAAATTCTTAAACATCTGGTGATGAGTTTCGGAGACAGACAACGGAACTCTTCAATACATACCAGTAAAACAACAACGATTGCTGCTATCGCATATGTATGCATTAATTTCGGAAGTCGATGTCAAAAAACGAAAACGCGGAACCAACCACACCAACTTCCAAAATTAAAGTTATTTTTTACTTTGTAGTGTTTCTTTGGAAGTCGGTTTTTTTTTTATATTACCGTTTTTACTGTGGAGAATCGATCTTAGGGCTGGAACGACGTTATTTAGGGACAATATGAAAATTAAAAAACGAATAAGATCTATGCTTATATTCTATTTCCAATTTCAGGTGAACCCAAGTCCAGTTCGTCAGACATTGTACAAGAGGAGAAGACGGAAGAGGAAGTACCTGAACCAGAAACTAAAAATATTAAAGAATCTCATAAAAGTAAACAAAGTAAGGGCAAGAAGAAACGCAAAGGTCATCATCGTCATGGTAAACATTCCAAAAATCACAGAAAGAACTCTCATAAATCGGAACACTCCGAATCTAAAACAAGACACGGCAAAAAACAAAAGCATAGTAAGAACAAAGACAAGGACGGCAAGAAGTCGAAACAAAAGAAGAAAAAGAGCAAACATCATGAGCCTGAAGTTGTGGAAGTTCTGAAGCGTAGCGTCTCACAAGAATCCTTAGAGAGTTCTAATAGGAGTAGGAGTGCCAGCCCATTACCTTCTATTCACACACCGTCGCCGTCGCCCACTGAACTGGATCAAACTGATCCTCCTGATCAACTTGCTGATCCAGATTTTGTCAAGGATAAATACGATAAAATAAAGGAAAGAAGACGACATGCTGCCAAGGACGCATGGGAATCACTGTTTGACTATAAACAAAAAACTGTTGATAAACAAAAGCAAAATATCAATATACCCGAAAAAGAGAAGAATCAAAAGCTAAGAGAAACTATTGAAAAGCTGAAAGCTAAAAATGAAAAGTATAAAGAGAGTTCATTGTTCAATACTTTGTTCTCCTCAAGTCAAAGCAATTTAGATAATTCTGAATCAAGCAACACAAATGATTTTACTGTCAAAGATGTTGACTCTGAAGATGAATCGATAGAAAATATAAAGAATAAGTCTGCAACTAAGAAAGGTAGTAAGAAAAATTCAGCTAAGAACGAGTCTGCATCTGAAGCGTTAGAACAAGCTGTAAAAGATATAAGCAAATGGCTTGATGATGCTCCAAAAGGATCTAATGTGAGTTCTCCGTGCGATAGTCCAGCTCAAACTATTTCTACCGAAGACCACGAAAACAGCCGGCTGGACGATGAGCTTTCTCAAGGAGAAAAACCTGTCCATACTAGAAAAGAAATTTCTAGAAAACGACCTTCATCGCGTGAGCCAAAGTTGCTTAAAAGAAGAGAAATTCAAAGGACTATTGAAAGACTTCAACCAGGAAAGAGTAAAGGTAACTTGCTTACTAATTTGAGTAATAAAAATACAGAAAAAACAGAGGAAGTTCTGCCAGTTGGTCCTCAAAACAAAGTTCGTGATGCTCAAAAGGCAGAGGAATCTAGCCCTAAACTTAGTCTCGGTTCTGTTTTACCAGCAGTTGAGTTCGCTCTAGGTAATGATCACAACTTTGGGAATAATGATGAAAATAAAACAGAAGATCAAAAAGATAGTAGTAAAACAACAGAAGTTCAGAAAGAAGAGAAAGTTGAAGATGCTCCTGTTGAGAAAAAACCTGAGGAAGTTGTTGTCCAGCCAAACAAAAAAGACGCTGAGGTCGAAACTGAACCGCAAATGATAATTAAACCAAATCAAGAAAAAGCTACTCCTAACCTTAGTGCGTGGTTTAAAGCTTTTGGTGCTCCCAAGAGTACTGGTCCACCTGCACCAGCTGCGAAGAAGAAACCTGATGAAGTTGATTCTGAAGAAAAAGTGCCAGAAAATGTAGCCACTGATACCAAGGTTAACAGCCCTAAGAATCCAGTCAAATATGACTCTCCGACAGGGACCGATACTCCGAATACTGAAGGCAGAGATAGTCCACTGCCTAATGTGGGCACAACGCCGCGGCAAAGAAGAACCAGCACTGGTAGTTCCGTATCAGAGAGATCATCCTTCAGTCAGGATCTTGACTCGCCCAGACATCAAATGTCACACACTTCCCCGCTGCTACGCTCGCCCGCATCTCCGAGAACAGATGATTTCCAAAAGATTACATATCCTATAATAAACGGAACCGTGAGAGCTGGATTCTATCACGATACAACATCGATGAAAAGCAGCCCAGAGAAAAGCTGCAGTCCACGTGAGGCTCCACATTCTCCTTATTCGCCTTATTCCCAACATGTTTATGCCTCAAACAATGTCACGGGTCTATCGACTCCGAATTATTTCATGGACCATAACAAGAGTCCACATCCGGCATATAATCAGAACCCACCTCCCTTCTTTGATAATGCAAAAACTCCAACAACTAACAAAACCACACGTGCTCACGATGATTTCACTCCACTGCCTCCAGATTCATATCAACAAAATCAATATACTGGTCCGTTCTCGCCCGCATATACACCATACCCACAGAACTCTACAAATTATTCTCAAGTACAAAATTCGCCACAAACGTCGATATCAAATATTCCTGTCCCCACTAATTCTACACAAATAATGGCTGATCTTAAAACTGCACTGTTTCCTGTTAAAAAACGGACTTACAATGAACCAGATCAATCCCCAGTACCTCCCACCTCAAAAGCAGAAAACAAAGAAGTTACAATGGTATCAAGTAAGAATGAATACCCGAAAAATTCATCGTCTTCGCATTCAATGACTGCGACCTCAGTTGACGACATAGCATTGGCGTTAAGTGAAAAATCGGAATTGGCCAAAATGAATAGCTTACGGGAAAAAGCTTCCGTGGAATTCGCCCCTGAAAACAGGGAAGCAAAATATGAGATGAATGAATCATTACAGAATAACAAGAATACCATCAACATTGATCTGGATAAGCCAATTGGCATCATTAAAAAAGATAATGTCGACATGGTTAACATGGGTTATTTGAACCCTGAGATTGATCGCAGAAGCAGTAATGACACACATTCACACGAAGTTGATTACTTGCCACGAGACATATCTAAATCGAATATGAACCCACAACAAAAGGGGTATGATGTTGATGCCATTGCTATTAATTTAGGATTAAATAGTCATCAATTAAATAGCCAACATCTGCAAAAAAGTATTGCTAAAGCTAACATGAATTCAGGAAATATACCTCCAGCACATAATCAGGCTCATAATGAAATGAATTTGAACCAAAATATTATTCACGCACATCACAACCCATATGTAGAAACTTTAAGTGGACAGACCGTAAGCAACTTTTCAATAAGTGACATAGACCTGGCAAACAAAAAATTGTATTCTTGTAATACTACTCCTACATCTGCTGCAATAGATTATGGCAATTGGAAAATGACAAGTCATATGCGCAAACAAGAATTATTACCTTCTGATTATTCTACACCTTATAGTGCCAATAATGTGGAAAAATTGAAGAATGAAATGAGTGCAATAAGTGCTAATACTATTGCTTATAATAAAAGCCTTCAGCAACAGCAGTATAATTCATATAATGTGGCCAGGCCAACATTACAAAGAACTCAAGAGTTGCAACAAAATCTTCCTGGTGAATTAAGAATACCTAATCCAAGAGGTCATCTTAAAAATGATCACATGACTACAGCATCATCGATAAGTGATACTGATGTAATTGCCAAAAATATAGACACACTTGCCAAATCACAAAAAACTGAAAAACTTGTACAAAATCATCCATTAGTAAGTTCAAATCCGTATAAAACACCATACAGTAATCCTTCTTCACTACCTCTTGATACTTTGCGCAACTTGCCTAATATTCCTCAAATGCTAGAAAGATACACTAATGATGAAAGGTATTTGTCCAGTTTTGCAAGTAGCCAAGCAGCTTCATTATACCATGATAAATCATTTCAAATGGCGCAAATGTTTAAGCAGAGTATTTCATCAGAAATACACCCAGTCAGCACATCTGTTAGTATATATTCCCAACCATCCATGTCAATGAGCAAGGATAATAGTATTTACAAAACCTCCAGTATTGCAGCATCACAAATAGACACGAAAACAAAAAATAAAAGAAAGAGGACTTCTGAAGTTAAACAAACATCACAGATCAGCCAAGCTTACCACCCTACTTCATGCGGGACAGATGTGTTATCATCGGTGAAGTCGAGCATGATGTCTGGGAATGCATTCAATTTTGGAACATCAACAAATATGGCTTTAAGTAGTGGACTGTACGGAGATAATGGCAGCTTTACAATTGAAGATTTCCGCAACAGTACTGCTAATCAGCTCATGGCAGCAAACTATATGGTTGCAGCAGTTGCTCATCAGCAACGTAATAATGCCGAAGCGAATGCAGACAAGTTAGTGAAACCTGCTCATCAAAATTCAACTCATACTGCGAGCACCTTTCCTTTCATTGGTCATTCACAAGTTCGAGCAGGTTATCCCTTTGTTGGAACCGACCCGACATCGCCACTGTACCAACAGTATCTCCAGCGCCATCAGGAAGAGTTACTGAGGCAAACAGGTGCACAGATCATGAGCTTGTACCCCGGCGGCTATCCGCCGGCTCTCGGCGTCAGGCAGCCGTACGACATCAACCGACCTTCATGGCTCTAGAGAAGATGACAGTAGCATAGCTTCATAATGTGGAATCCTAAATAAATAATCATAAATGTGACTATTGTTATAGGAAATTGTAATTTATATTGTTTGTAGATTTAAATATTTTACGATTAATACTTATTTACATTATTGTAATGGCAATGTTTATTTTATATCATGACAAGTTAATCTTTAATAAACTATTAATATACTTATTTTATAATAGTATTCATATAGCCTGTGATGACTTGAATGAGAGACTGCTTCTAACAAACTGTGTCAAGATAATATACACATAGTGGAGAATCCATTTGTCTTTCCTATAATTATGTTGAACGAATACGATGTTATTACGTGTGCCTGTAGTTGCGTAGGCTATTTCCTCAAGGTTTATATGTTATCCTTATATGGAATAGAATACGCTTGTAGTACAATGATTGTATTGCCCATTCCATATATATTCAAATATATTTTATGAAATAATAAAATGTTAAAAGTTTATAGTACATGATAATTATCTATATATTAAATGGTTATTAATTAATAAAAGAAGCAGTCTTTGCAATATCACTAGGTATTTTATACTCATATAAATATTTTAATGTTAACATTATTTAATTATCATTAATAATAATAATCAATGCTTTTTAAGCTTTTTTAGCTTTAATTTACTCAACATTATTACCATTTTATAAGGTCACATGAAGTAATATTTGTTATTATATAAATTTAAATTTTACGTTATATTACTTAATTTAGATTGTTGTGTAAATATTTCACTATTTTATTTACGATCAACGTTTTTTTTTTTAGCAATTTTTAGTATTTTTCGTTAAGAAATAATTTAGTTTAAATCAAATTCATGAACCTAGTATTAAAAAATTCATATAAGAATTATTGAAAACAATTCTTCATGTGTAAAAATAAAGATTTTCAAAATAATTGACGTGTTGATCAAGATAACCTTAGTATTCTTTACTGTTACCCTTACGTTAAAAACGTGTATTGGTGTGTGGATACTTTTCAACCATGCGTCTTTCATCGGTCCGCCCCGGGCCCCCCAATTAATTTTGTTTTGCCTCCCTTACACTAAAATCGCCTTCCTTCTCGATTTGACTAAATGTTTTTTTTTTTAGTGTAAATGCCTGCGGTCCGTACTAAACTAACTAACATTATGAATAACTGAGTAGCTATTACGGTCCTAAAGATGCAGCCCTGTGACAGACATTCACAGGGCTGCAGCTTACCGCGTAGATATCGTCCTAATCAAAAGCGCTCGCCGCGCTCTTTTAAAAAAATACTACACGCACCTTGGTTTCACCCGCGTAAGTTTTGATTACGTGGGAATATCGGGATAAAAAGTAAGAGCTTTAAGTAACAGCTATGTACCTTTCAAGTTTCATCGCATTCGGTTCATTAGTTTTTGCGTGAAGAAGTAACAAACATGATAATTATACAACGTGTAACGTTAAATGCGCAAAACCTCAGACACCACAACTGATTTTTAATTCAATTGAACTATTTCAGAGAGAAAATAAGTCATTAAAAAAATTGTTAAGGTTTTATGTGCTGTTTCAGTTTTACTGGTCATTCTGATCGTTTCTTGCGTCTGCGGCGACACTTTATCGAGGGAGGAGTCGTCACCGGGCCGCTGCGCCGCGCTGTCATTGGCTTGCTTGACCTATTAATAAATAGACACGGCAACGTTTTTAATGAAGATTTTTTGAAAAATGTGACCTATATTAAAAAGTGGTTCAATTAATTTTGCTCGTTATTCTGATCAAACTATTTTCAGGTTTTGCGCATTTAACGTTACACGTTGTATATTTCCCGCTGCGCTGCTTGGGGCCACACCGGCCACTTTTGTTTAGATTGACAATTTAAATTCGTGATATCTTTTGAATGGAATGACCGATTTGAATAATTCAAAAAGTAATCTACAGGTATTGAAACAGTCTTGAATACAATTTTTTTTAGTAGAAATTATTTATTTGGATAAGGATTAATAGAAAGGTATGGATAACACGGTCTGATTTTGCTCAGCATTTCTATTAACTTTTAGAATGTAAAAAGTATGTAGTTATAATGACATAACTACAATAGTTGAACATATGGTGTCGCGAAGTTTTTTGTAGATATTGATATGTTCTTTAATATTGTAGAACATTTATTTTGTTCTATCATCAATAGTTTCTGCAGCGCATGTGTAGAATGACATTTTATGGTTATATTTTTACACCTTTGGTTACATTATTGAAGTTTTAGCAGGGACTCCTAATTTTTTCTAGTAATAAATATAGCCTATGTTACTCAGGAATAGTGTAGCGTTCTAAAGGTGAAAAAAAAAATTGAAATCGGTCCAGTAGTTTTTGAGTTTATTCGTTACAAACATACATACGTACAAAAATACAAACCTTTATTAATAAAAATATAGCCTCTGTTACACAGGAATAGTGTAGCACTCTAATGGTGAAGAAAATTTTGATATTGGTCTAGTAGTTTTTGAGTTTATTCGTTATAAACACACAGAATACAAATATCTCTTTATAATATTATATTAGTGAAGATTACATACTCGCGTGATCAATCAAGTCGCGTTTGAAGGTACGGTCAGTGCTCTGCATTATCTGACCCGTGTTTCAAAGAAGAAAAGGGGAAGATGGGTCGGATTATTATGCAGGTCACTGAATCTGACTGTACCTACGTCTTAATTCAAATAAACGATCGCATACGTGCGCGACGTTCGCTTTTGGTTAGGACGTGGGGAGACTGTGTAGGCTTAAGGACGGTTCAAACTTAGGCGAATTCCGCGAGGGACGCGGGTCGATTGCTATGATAATTAGAAATTCACGCGACTATCCGCGCCACACGCCAGTTTGTACACCTCCATACCTAATACCTACAGTTCACACAATCGGGGCCAGCAATTTTCGTTCCTCATCCCGCACGGTATTTGCCTCAGTTTGAGTAACCGCTATCCCCTTTAGGTTCAGAAATATAAAATTTAAAAAAAACTAAGTAAAATTTTTTTTAACCGTAAAACAAGGACTTCCCTCTCGACAGCCTTCAGTTTCAGTCTCCATTATCAGACCCTCGATAACAGTCATAATCATAACCCAGCCAACTGTAAAGTTCTCATCAAGATTAATGAAATATGTCTTAACACGATGTCAAAATCAGCCTAGGTACAGCAATCCAGCACTGAACATAGGCCTCTCCAATCAACACGGTTTTTGGCAACTGTCATCCAGCTGCTACCAGCCGCCCTTTGGAGATAGTCCCTGCAACGATGAAACATGATGTGTGATCCTAAAAATGACAATCTCTCTCGACTGTCTTCCTCCTCCATCATCAGATAAACTCCAGCCGTGCGATTCTGTAACCATCTCTCACCGTGAAAGCTTGTGTGAAGTGAGCTGTCATTCGCTAGGGATTAACAGTATTAAGTGCTCACTTCACTTATGATCAGAACTGAACTACATTATTGCCAAGTTTCAACATAGTAATGTCATTGCAATGTGACTCTATGTCAGATTGGAATAAGGTATAAATTGGAATGATTCATGCGTCGTGGGATGAGTGGCCGTGGATTACGGCGGGCGCGAAAAATGCGTGGGTTAGCATTATGCCAGACTTCATTCGACACTCACGATAATTTTTTAGCTGTATATCACTCCAACTAACCTTGTATGTATCAGAGGCATATTCTGTGGCTATATGCGATATATAGATTGGCGATGGTGGCTGATCTGACTGTAAGAGTGGAGTGTTTTTACAACCATGGACCTTGAAGAACCTTATGTGGGTATTGGAGTTTACATAAAAGCATACCGTACATGGAGAGATAAATTTGAACACAGGAAGTTTTTATTTATAGTGATGCCCACACAATTTGCTGTCTTGTCTCAGCATCTTGGTATCCTATACAATGCAATTTACCTACAAAATAACAACCAACTTACACCTTTATAGTTAGGTACAATCTTTATAGTCAGCTGCAAACTTTTCTGTTTGGGGAATCTTGCACAGTAGTTGTAGGTATTATTTTACTACTTACATTTCATTCGATGACGGCCTGCTTATTCCCAAGTCTTGAGAAATACTTTTTAATCAATCCCTAACAAGACCAAAATATGTTCAGTAAGTAAAAGAGAGTTCGTATTTAGGGAGCCCCCAACACTAAATTTAAACATGCTAAAAAATTTGAGCTCCGTATGCTATTTTATCTCTGACTTCTCTGCATAAGTTGACAGGGTGAATCCATTAATGTATGAATAGTCAAAACAAAACCTAAAAGCTCCAAACTTTAGGCACACTGTTCTGTATAGGTCAAATAAGTAATTCTTATTTCTGTATAAATGCTCAAAGAAAAATTTCAAGTATCAAAGTGAAAAAAATTGAACCTCTATTAGTTGGATGCTCTAGCTTTTCTGTAATCAACTATCTGCTATCTATGTATCAATGGTCAAAAGGAAACCTAACCTTCATTTATCCAGTTCACCACTGGGCTTACTCTCTAGGGGGTGTGCAGCGCATGTATCAGACATAATGCCATCTAAACTGTCTACAGGTGAAATGACACTAATAAAAACATTTATTCACTAACAAGACAATAATGTAAATTGATTTGAACTAAGTGTGCATTTCCACTGAAGCGGAGCAGAGACGTGCAGGAATCAACTAATCACAATGGTTGAAATCCTCATCACGGCACTCGTCTCGTCTGTGATTGGACGATTCCTACAAGTCTCAGCTCCGCTTCAGTGGAAACGCACCCTTACTGTTACTGTTAGCCTGCATAATCCCACAGCTGGGCAAAGGCCTCTCCCCATGACTTTCAATTTGAACTTACAATAAGTTTGGGTTATTAATTTATTTATTGCAAAAAGTTAGATAATTTTATGTCTTAAATAGCTTCTATCCAGCCATCTCTCTACTAAATAAAACATTAATGAAGTAGAAAATATTTATTAGTATTAAAACCTATTTTGAAAGAAACATTTAGAAAGCTTAAGATTAACTCAGGGGTCAAGCATGTCACAAAATTTAAAACAAATTGTTACCACAAATACACATGACAGTAATAAATACACAAATAAGAAGACAATACTTGTTAGTCTTTAGTTAGATTTAGCTTCACTCTGCTCCTTCCTTTGTTGTACCATTTCTCTGATGTTGTCTTCACTCTCTTTCAGATTTTTCTCTAAATACTGTTTATTGTTTTCCAATTCTTTTGTACGAGCTGTTAATTGAGACTCTCGGGTTTTAAGGTTATTCTTGACTTCGTTTAGATTTGTGAGAAGAAACATTCTGCCAACAGATTCGTAAGTTTTAGTAGCAGATGGGAATGTACTGATCTCTCGCTGAGTAATATCTAGATGTTGCATGACACGATTCAGTACATCTATTTGAGAGTCTATGATCTGAATTTTTTCACTGGTTTCTACCATTTTCACTTGCAATTCAAAAAATGCTTTTTTCAACTCTAAATCCACTGGTTTAGCCATGTTTGATAAATGTAACTTCGAATCAGTCAGATAGATCTCGCTTTTTCTTCAATAGTGCCACTGCCAATGGCGAAGGAGTGAGGTTATTCATCTGTCAGACTGTCATAGATTGCTGTCTTGTCTTGATTATGGATGTTGATTGCTTTTTTTTAAATAGCAAGAAAATCCAGTAGAAATTTTGTTTTAGCCGCATTTCGAAATTGACCATTTAAATATTTAAATAGTCTAAGATCTCGTATGGTTCAATGTTTTAACTCGTGAAAAAAATGTTTAAAACGCGTTTTTTTTGGCAAAACTGTACTGAAGCAAATAACAAGCAAGCCATTTTTAACTAAGGAGCAGCACAGACAGCAAACCTGAGGAGCAAACCAACCTAAATATAGTTTAAATAAAATGACGGGTGGCCTCTCTCCCGACGAGAAGTGTCTATCTGTCGCCTGTTCGCTAGGCATGTCAGGCCACTAACCGATTACCTTAGTTTCGGTCTACCCTTCCCACCAAAATTCTACAGAGAACTTCCAATTCTTGTAAGGCGACCTCTTTGCCCTCCTTGGCTTAAGTGATTCCTTTATCATAGCGGGTGATCACAACTCCAAAAATTCTGCCTGGAACAGCACCAGGACCTCTACCAGAGGTAAACACCTGTTTGACCTAAACTGAATTTCGATGTCATCGGACCGATGACTCCCACTCACTTTCCCCACGACCCCAACCACGCCCCCAACGTCCTCGACCTGGCGCTATAAAAGAGGTACAGACGCCAGCACATCAAGCTACCCGAAACTGTCAGATTTTCCCAATCAACTTTGAACCTTATGCTTTGGCGATAAAGTTGAAAATCTATTAAAGAAATCTGACAGATTGTAGTAGCTTGATGTGCTGGCGTCTGTACAAGAGCCCTCTTCAGATCACTGGCCAGTCATCTTACGACTGGTCCATCGCTTTAGTCTGCCTGAACCCAACCAACCCCCGCAGACAAAGTGGCAACAGACTGGAGGAAAGTAAGCGAACGCCAGAAATCCACCACATGCTCTCACTTAGACGCCATCCTGGACCAGTTTAACTCTATCGCGGACACGACGGCCGCGATCGACTCATTCTCAGAACACGAACTGTCAATCTTGAACAATTGTTCTATAGAGGTTCCAGCGACGGATAATCATACCTGGAAGTTGCCGGACCATGTACGTGAAAATTTACTGTTGAATGAACAATGCGGCTGTCTGTGCGTATGCACGCGCATGTATGTATGCGTATGTATGTACAGACGCCAGCACATCAAGCTACTACAATCTGTCAGATTTCTTTAATAGATTTTCAACTTTAGCGCTAAACTATAAGGTTCAAAGTGGATTAGGAAAATCTGACAGTTTCGGGTAGCTTGATGTGCTGGCGTCTGTACAAAGCCCATATGCGTTACTAACAGCGATCTGTAAGGATTCGCATACCGGAGTGGCGTGACGACAAATGGGATTAGACGTTGAGCAAACTAGAGCACACTCATCTGGCCTGTCGCTTAGTTTGTAAGATATTCGCCCCTGGCTGGAGGTTTTGAGTTTGGGCAACCACAGGATATTCCGGTAAAGTAGTTACGACCTTTCATGGTCAACTAAGAGATGCCATTATAAAAAAAAATATGGTTTAGTAAGACTGTGTCTGAAGATATCGCATTATCACATGTGTCGCCACTTCCCGAGAGTCCAGAGGCCATTCATTTGCCTCAATAGGCATCACACACGCAATGCACCTAGAGACGGTCATGTGTCGTTGATGATTGTCACCTAGTGAATACATGGCTACATAGCTTTATAGTTGTTTGTCTTTGATTTAAAATATTTTTGGTCTGGCAGCACTTCCTTCGTCATTCGTGCTTCTTGCATTATTGTTCTCTTGCAACTCTGCAATTAAATTTGTGAAACCTTACTTTTTCATACACTCAATCGGAAATACAAATTACTTAATTTAAAGCCTTTATTTCAGTTATTAAATCCACCTAATGCGATGGTAAGTAGTAATATTTATAAATTAATTAAAATATTTATTTTTTCCAAGTTTCATGAAGAAAACAAACATCTTAATGTTAGAAAGGTCAGACTTCAGTGTAAGGGGCGCTAATTCAATTTGTTTAATTTATAAATTGTTGCGTTTGTATTTACATGTCAATACATATTGATTAGTTCTTTCGTAGTCAAGATTTTTCATGTATAAACGGTACGATAGTACCGTTTATACATGAAAAGCAACGAATAATAAGACTACCTACCTAATTAAAATTGGTATTTGCTTTCTATAATATGATTTTTGTTTGTTGATAATTTATGAACAGTCTTCTGTATAAGTAATGGTTCCGATTATTGTAATCGTAAATAAGTTGATAAGATTTTATGTTAAACATTGATACACATCAGTCAGAAATACTTGTGATTCTTGTAAACTTTATGTTACTTGCTGTGTTTATCCCTTTTTCATCAATCTTTTTTATCACAGTAGGTACATGCCCGAGTAGGCCATCATGCCGCGGGATATTCTGAGTGATAGTTTAGCTGTCCTGAGGATAGTTGAGGTATATTTTTACTATATAATTTTATTTCATTGTGTTCCTTATGTTATTTCATAAGACTTCTTTTTTAACAATATCACTAAAATCACAGTCCTGAGACTTTTTACTTCAGTTATATTGTGTTATTTTTCTGTGCTTTTTGTGATGTTCCAAAAACTATCCACATCGCATCTTTCCGTAACTCATCATGATAAAAGTTATCCATTAATAATGGACATGTTTCCTTGCATGCTAAAGAGTACTGATTAGCAATACCGAGTTTCTTGAGATTTGTATCTTTTAAATATTTATTTGCAACTGTCAAATATTCCAACTGAAAAGAATGCCAAACAGGTTTGGTACCCACAGCGTCAGTATGTGCTAACCCCTCAAGTTATAAAATGCTACACTGCAACAAAATTCAATTAGTTATGAATAATCTAAAGAATATTCCAAAAAGAGTTCATTGTTTCGACTTGGGATTTGAACCATCGCACCATCACCAAATGTGGTCGTACTCATACCGGCAGTTTAACAAACTAGCCAGCGAGCCCATATAAATTGCAATGAAATTGTTATCTACTATTGTCCTAGTCACTATATCTTTAGGTCTGTGTCTAATCAATATATGTTATAATTTGAGGGTATCCATTAATTTTACATAATTATGTTTGCTTTATAAAATTAATCCATACCCTTAAGATATAACTACAACATTTGAAGAATAAGTCCACTTAAAACGACAAAGAGTAAAGAACTACCACTTACCCATTATTTTTTAAAAATTATCAAAAATATTTTGAAATTAATAAAAATAGTTCTTCATAACTGTAAATTAAATGAAATATTGTAAAATATAAATCTTTGCAGTAAAATAAGATCAAAGTTTTGTTAAGTAATAGCAATAATAAATATTATTCAATGATTATTAAAGTATTTTATTTTTCTTGACTTTTAAATTCTACATAAATATTACTAAAACAAAATAGAAAAATACTATATAAAGTATTTTTCTATTTTGTTTTATTCAAAAAATATTCGTTTTATATAAAAAATATGCTTGACAAAAAAGATATTTTTTGCCTCAGATTTGAACTTCCAATTTCTTGCACGCCAAGCAGTCTTCAAACCTCCGGTCTATTTAGACATGAATTAACTCTTCGTAAATGTTAACCCTATTATTACTTCTTGTTATATCCAATAACAAAAGTATTAACGTTTCATTGAAAAACCACAAATTAAAAAAGACTTTTAAAACAATAAATACTAACTTAAACTTATATAATCACAAAAACAATACTTGTATAATGTCTCTTTAGTCGTTCACTCTTGACAGAGTGGTTGTGGTTGATGACTCTGCATTTTCTTTAGCCAAAGCAGCCCTCGCGATGCTCCTCCACTTATTCCCCGGTCTTCAGCGTCTCGGAAATTCTGAACTATATAAAAACAATACACTAATCATAATAAAATGTTTTTGCAAAATACAAAAACCAACTTGGGTCTATCACATGTCTTTTTGGGGGGTAACCACTTAATGGAGCTGTGTGTACTGTTTGATTAGTTAATATTGTACTAAAAAAAGGTAATTAACATGAGATATTCATGATTTATGGATGAGGTTGATCTTACATAAAATATTGCAATTTATGTTAAGGCCTCTTCTCTCATAATATTGCAAATTTTTACTGAGTTTGATTCTCAGATTAGCCAAACCAGTGTTCGTCAGTAGTGGCTAATTGAGCATTTTCAATGGCAATAGGATTGCTTCTATTTAATTTGCATTACACATTAAACAGTTACTGCTTTAGGATTTGCTGCAGCTTTCATTTTTAATCACATAGTTTTCTAAATAGCTAAGAATGAAAGAAATCAGCAATCTGATAATCTAATATTATGTAAGCATAAGTATACATATTTCAGCAGCTATGCACTCTAATAACAATAACATACAACTGATACAACACGCTCAGACAGACAATGATATCATACCAATATCAATTGAGCTTTTAAATATTATGATTGTAATGATGCACTTAGATTTATGTCTCATGTCTCTGATCATTACTTATTACAATGTAAATGACTATTACTATGACTATACTAACATTGCTTAAAGTTAATTAACGGTAAGCAACTGTTTAACCATACATTTTTGATGTTTAAATGTCAATTAACACATTGAACGCCGTGCGGTGACCACCACTAAACTTTCCATATGGGCTGACGCTGATTCGCGATTACGACAAATGTTACACATTTTATTTTATTGGCACATACAGTTGAAAATAGTCAAAAACCCCACTCTAAATAATGATTTCTTATTACTATCATTGTTTTTAAATATAAATGTTAATTGACATTATGTTTGTTTGATAAGCTGATAAACTTTGATGCTTTCATTCTTAGTGATTACAAAGAAGCTTTGTATTATTAGTCTCCTAATTATTAGTTGACTAACAGTACACATTAAAATGCAGCTTGATATTTGCCTGAATAATCTGAATTGTAGCATGAAAACATTGTTATCAAGGCCCTGCAAACTGTCCTTGTCAAAGAATCATGGTCGTTTTTGTATCCACACCAAATGTTATGTGTGTTAAATAATTTTGACAAATGTTTGGTTTACAAACCAAACATTTGTCAAAATTATTTAACACACATAACATTATTAATTTATGCTTGTACTCCCTGAAGGGTTACACAGAGGTCCACCTAATAGCACCCCCTCATATACGTTTAAGCCAGATATGTTTAACATGTTCACAGTCCTGCCAAAATGTCGAAATTAGCTCTCACATCCAATTTAGTTTTTCGTTCCTATGTACTGAGGTACTTGCCTTTATACCACTACTACTACTATTATGTTAATACTAGTATGTTTCTTTTACGTCCACGAAGTAAGAACCCATTATGTATGAAAAGTGCAGAGGCCCACATGTATGGCACGGATGTCTCGTTCCAACCCAAAATGACACACTTGTGGGTAATGGACAGTGAATGTTATAAGAAAGAAAGTTGAAAGTCCCATGTTATAGGGGGTGAGCCTATTGCCACCGGCCAGACTCTGAGCTGCTATTGATGTATCATTCAAATGTTTGATATTTTGTTTAAAAACTGAGATGTCAGTCATCTCCATAGACATGTGTGGATATTTCTGGTAACTTCTCAGTAAACTAATGTTATACGGGGTTAGTCTTCAAAGACCAGCCAAATATAAGCATGTGGTACAGACTATCAAACTGAACAACTTTTCCCCATGGGACCAACATCGTAATTGCGAATAAAAATTCAGCTGTGCCATACATTTAGGTCGAGAAGGTAGTGAAGTTGTCTATGGGACAGTTGATAATTATTTCGCGATTACGGTATTGGTCCCATTGGACTGTACCACACCCTAAAATTTAGCTGGTCTTGGAAAATAAACCCTGTAAACTAAGATAATCTTATTTTGCCCATGATTCTTTGTCATTTTTTTTATATTTACCAAGCATATTGTTTGCATAGCCTCTGTGCATAATAAATGTCGGCTTCACAAATATTGGCTTACTTTGTCCAGAAAAATTGAAAACCAGTATCGAGTCAGGGAACTTGATTGATAAGCATATTGAGCATCAATTTATAGGCAAACCGCTTAATTCAGTCCTAGCCTGCGGGATATAGGGGCGCGGGGGTAGGACGAGAACGGGCACCGAGAGGTGCGGGCGGTGGGCCTATAAATGGGTGGTTTGCCTATAAATTGTCCGTAAATTCAAATCACAACTGTCATTCTTTATCAGTCATATGGAATAGCTATCACATAGCAAATTGACATAGTGTGTTAATCTGCTCTTAGTTCCCTGACTGTTATAATTCAGAACATCTTTCTATTTTAAAAATAATGTTTCAGCATGAAGATGAAGAAAACTGGCCACTTGAATCCAAGCCATCATGTAAACAGAATAATAAGAAATCCTCTAACATTCCTGTGAACAGCCAGAAGACGATAACTAAGGATGACTGTGCCTGTTATTACAACTATGGGTATGATTCATATTTGATACATCTTATTTGGGGCCGTTCAAGTATTACGTTACCAGATTTTTTTTTTTTGCAATGATTAACCCCCCCCCCCCCCCCTCCCTCTCGTTAGCAAAAGTAAGCAAAGCTCTTAAGACCCCCTCCCTCCCACGCTTACGTAAATATTGGTACATTCATTTTTCAATATTGTGTTCTTGTTTCTTCATTGATTCATGAGCGTGCTGCTCTTATAACTATTTATTTAATTATTTTCGGGAATCTCTCAAAATGCGTTTCGTTTTCAAGCATAGACAGTGGCGGGTTAACACATTTGCCGCCAGTAGGCTATTCAAATTTTGCCGCCCCTTCTGACCTCTGCATTTCGATACCCTACACGGACAAAAGAAAGTGGAAGAAAGTATTAGCAGATTGACAAACGTCAAATTCCCCACTGACAGGTTAAGTGGTGAAATCTAATAACATTTAGGTATTTATTTATTTTTTATTTCTATAAGACAAAAAAAAATTGGGGCAAATTTGCCGCCCCCTAAAATCCGCAGCCCTAGGCTCAAGCCTACTCAGCCTGCTGGTAAATTCGCTACTGAGCATAGACAAGTAGAATTGTCATAATAATATGTGTAACAAACCAAAATTAATAAAATTTGTAGAAAATCCGAAAAAGTAACTGCTGACGTAATCATCATCCAGACCCCCTCCACTATGTCATCAAAAATAAGCAAAGCAAAGACCCCTCCGCCCCCCGTAGAGCTTACGTAATACTTGAATGGCCCCTTTCATCATTCTGGAGGATGTGGAGCTTACACCATCCGCTTATACTATACTATTCATTATTCTTCTGCCGTTATCCCAATCTATTTGGAGTTGACACAGCATGCCTTCTTCTTCCATACTAATCTATTAGTCGTCATATCAGTAGCCACCCCCCTCTCTAGCCATATAATGTTTTAGATATCTTTGCTACATGTTATTTATTCAATCTGTACTCTATTTCTAATAACATAACACAAAAGTCGTGGGCTACTTTTCTTAACGCATTAATATCTTTTGTACCATTTCTTTGAGTTTACATTCATCTTTATTGACACAAGGTTCATTAAGATAAAGCAACATTGTGATAAAAACATTTCCATGCCTCATAATGTACACAAATCAAAAGTGTCTAGGGACATAGTACATTTTAGAGTATCGCCGCAATTGATGATAATTATTTTAACTTTTTGTATCGTATAAAGAATTTTCTTTAATTTTTTATTATAAATAGAAAATCAACTGCAATCAGGATTCCTATAAGAGTGTGTGATAGCGTTTTTACAAAACCATTACAATTTCTGCATCGGAAATGAAAAAAAATGCATCGTTGTGGAGCGACGACATCACTTGATACGAGAAGAGATGATGATAGCCGTCGCAATGTTGCAAGCTGGCTCCAGGCAACGTATTGTGGCTGTCGTTCTTGGCACTACATAGAGCATCATAAGCAGTGGTCGGAGTAGGTAGAGCTGTTTGGGGTGAATGACCGCAAACATTGATGTTAACATGGATATGCCTCTGAAATTTCGGGATTTTGAAATTGTCGATTGATTTAAGTGAGTTAATATGGGTTTTTAAAATTAAATTATATATCTAACTCGATCATCGCATTTTATTTATATTCCATGTCTTCAATTTACTATAGTAAACTAATAAAAGTGGATTATCCATTTAAATATAACGTTCCAATTAAGCACTGACAAAAGAAACTACTTAAATAGTTGTTTTATTAAATTTCGAGAATTCCCGGGATTTTCGGAAATACTTGGCATATCTATGTTATGTCCGCATGTAGCAAATAACAAAAATACCTCTACCTACTCCTATAAAAACTACTTAAACAATGGTTTATTAATTCCGGGAAATATTTGGGCATATCCATGTTGTCCGCATGTCGCAAATAGCAAAAACAGCTCTACCTACTCCGACCACTGGTCATAAGCCGCTTCTGGACACGCTATCGTATCACGGGCAGCGTGGCCGAGCGACATAGAGGACTATCTCGTATCACAACTCGGAGGACCGGTACATCTAAAATACTGCTCGACGGAAGCGTACCATGACCGCCATGATGTTGGCTACGAGGCTCCACAGCTCTTCAGGCTTGCTGATATGCAACCAAACCATTCGAAATCGTTTAGGTGAAGTATGTCTACGTTCCCGAAGGCCGCTGTGAGTTCCACCTATAGCACCCCGCAATCGTAGGGCCCGTTTACAATGGGCTCGCGAACACAGAAATTGTGAGGAAGAAGACTGGGGTTGTGTTTGCTTTTCCGATGAATGTCGTTTCGGTATGAGGCCGAATACAAGACTTACTCGAGTTTGTAGGACCTCTGGACGTCAAGAACGTTTGAAATTTGGTCAGGAAGTTCATTGACATGGAGGGGGAACAATAATGGTTTGGGCCAGTATTAGGATCGGTGGAAGAACTGATCTTATTTGGATCAGGGGCAACATCAATGCACAGGTTTATGCGGAGATGATTGTTTCAGACGTGATCATGCCTTTGCGAAGCCGATTGGGTGATTCGTTTCGACTAATACACGACAATGCACGCCCACACACGGCTAGAGTCGTAACACGCACTCCTGCCGATGCTCGCATCAACGTTCTGCCGTGGCCTGCTCAATCGCCAGACCTCAAACCAATTGAGCACGCATGGGATATGCTCCAAAGAAGAGCTCTGCCGAGTATGAATGCCGTGCATACATCGCAACAACTATTTGACTTGTTAGAAAGAACGTGGGCGGCCATTCCTCAAAGTGATTTTGATGAACTGATTTTAAGCATGACAAATTGCTGTTATTGTTTGATTCGTGTTAATAGTGGAAACACAGATTATTTTTTTTTATCTTTACAATAAAAATTTTAAAATTCCTCATTTTTGCCTTTCTTGCCATTTAATTGGCGACATTAACTTAGGTTAATTTCCTACAATTTGCAAAAATTGCAATTTTTCTTAATTATTTACCAAATATAGGGATAAGTTGTTAACTTAAACATATAAATTAAATAAGAAGCCATTTTCCATTTGGTACATATTAATTGGATATTTTTTTATAGTTCAAAATGTACTTGAACCCTAGACACTTTTAATGTGTGTACATAGCGGAGTTAGATTATAAATTATCTTCTTAGAATACTTTCTTCTTAGTCATAATATTGTTTTATTCACACCCATAGATCATGTTTATAAATAAGGGAGCTGTCGTTATTTAACAAATGATTTTTATTGCATGCAATACAAGAGGTCATTTGAGATAATGTTATCTCTAATGTTACTATAGTTCTCAATTTACTTGTACAAATCTTCTGCTGTCTAAATAAAATGGACTATCAATACATTACACTTAAGCGGAGTGCGTGGGCATAATATTAGCGGCTTATGCCATAAGAGGAGATACCATAGCAGCCAGGAGAGTTACGGACATCCATATTCGTATACTCTCTGACAGCGCCTCAGTCCTCCAATCCCTAACAAAACAATGCATCACATCGAACCTAATAATAGAATGTCACAATGCGCTTAAACGGGTAACCGTATCGAACCACAATACAGTGACACTACAATGAATAAAAGGACACAGTGGATCGCTAGGAAACGACGCAGCTGACGAGCTGGCCAGAAGGGCATCCAGTACGTCAGTCTGTGGACCGGAACTTGTCGTGCCGATCCCCTTCAGCCAACTTCGCAGGTGGCTACAGGAGCACACCCACACACAAGCAGAGAGCTGGTGGGCGTCGTCACCGGGCTCTAGGCAGTCCAAGGAAGCCATGCCATCATTAAATGGCAAACTAACCTGGACAGGAAAGGCCTGCGACTGGTGACGGGGACCATCACGGGATACTGCTCACTAAACAAACACTTCCACACAATGGGCATAATGGACAGTCCCCTGTGCAGGGCTTGCATGGAGGCTGGTGAAACCGTTGCACATGTGCTCTTTGAATGCACAGGTGTCACCCAGATTAGGTCAGAAACCCTCGGGACACCCATATCTTACACAGATGTTCTCAACAGACCAGGAGATTTAATCAGTTTCTGGAGGGAGGTGGGCTGATTGGAATAACCTCCGATGGCCGCCATGGCCCACGCACAATAGTCCACTTGAAGGACTAAGTGGGGAAACCAAACCCGTAACATAGAACATAGAACAATATACTTAATTTTTTAATGCTCCCTGTTTCATACTATTCGAGTTCATACATGAGGTGTGTTACTTTCTAATTTATTCTTTTCATACAGCTGTTATAATGCATATTGAATGCTCTATCACAAAACAAAACGAGTTTACTAAAACTGGTTCAAAGTTGTTATAGTACCTACTGCCAATGCTCAGAAAGTACTTATCTTTTTTAGTCTTATATTGTTGGCATTCATTACATGTACTTTACGGGATACTATGTTATCGAATACTGTCGTATTTATATTAGCCGTAACTACGACATAACCAGCACAATATTAGTAGTTGTATCCAAGATATAATAAAACCTGCTTTAATAAAAGTCGATCCAAATCTATTCCACAGAAGCTGAAATTCTCATTGCTCACATAAGTATTATTTTTACGCAGCCACGGTGGTGAAAACGGAAATGTTAGACAACATGATCCCGTCTACCAGTACAAGACAAGCAGTCTGCCGCCTGCTTCATCCATCAACCAGTCCTGGGATGAGATAGTGTGCTCAGCACTACGCATCACCCCTGAAGATATTGCTAATCAGCTGACTCTGCTGGACTTGCCTTGTTTTAAATCTATCAGACCAGAGGAACTGACAACTTGCGGATGGAACAAACTGAACAAGTTGACTGTGGCGCCCAACGTAGTAGCTTTTACTAAAAGATTTAACAGGGTGAGCAAATTAATTATGACTGATATTTATTTGCTAATTATGCTATTGGGGACCCTAGAACAAAAAAATATAAAAACTAACATTCCAATCTTAGCTGTTTTGTTTTCATTTTTTTTTTTGCATGCACACTATATTCTAACTTTATTCCTTTCTCCAAGACATAATATAATGCAATAATATAAGTCAACATAATTGACTTCAATAATGGCTAAAGAAGTCATCTCATACAACAATGTCAGTAATTGATCATTGTAGATGATAACGATCACAATAAGTGACCTCATCAGGGGGTATTCTTACGCTTTTAAGAGGCTGCAACTCGATGTAATTGATGATTATGATTTCCTGCACTGAATAGTTCACATCCTTTCGTCTAGATCCAGTTATTAGTTAAGGATCGAGATTGTAATGTGTGATCTGAGAATGTGTAACTGCGCAACTGAGACAGCTCTCGCTCTTATCTTACATCAGCTGTCCTCTTAAGGTTTCTAATAATAAAAGCGTCTGTTAGCAGTCTGGCTGGTTATATAACAAGCATTATTTTATTACTTCGAGCTCAGTACACAAAGCGGTATTTATTCAGTATCAATGCTGTTGCGCGGAATCAGTTGCGATAAAAAGGACAACTTCCTATAGTTATTCATGACATTGAAGCAATAATGTTCAAGCTAACAGTGAAATACTATTAATGATACAATTATTTTTGTTTTCAGGTCAGTTTTTGGACAGTACAGGAAATATTAAATGGGCAATCGCCAAAAGCACGAGCTGAAATATTGGCGCATTTTATCAAAGTAGGAAAAAAGTTGCATGAACTGAACAATCTGCATTCTCTGTTTGCTGTTATCTCCGCGTTGCACAGTGCCAGCATATACAGGTGAAAAAATTATAAAAAATTTCGAAAATCCAAAAGTGCACGACTCATGTTCATTTGATCATACAACATGTAACGTTAAATGCGCAAAACCTCAGACACCCCAACTGATTTTTAATTCAATTTACCTATTTCAGAGAGAAAATAAGTCATTAAAAAAAATGTAAAGGTTTTATGTGCTGTTTTAGTTTTACTGGCCATTCTGATCGTTTCTTGCGTCTGCGACGACGCTTTACCGAGGGAGGAGTCGTCACCGGGCCGCTGCGCCGCGCTGACATTTGCTTGCTTGACCTATTAATAAATAGACACGGCAACGTTTTTAATGAAGCTTTTTTGAAAAATGTGACCTATATTAAAAAGTGGTTCAATTAATTCTGCTCGTTATTCTGATCAAACTATTTTCAGGTTTTGCGCATTTAACGTTACACGTTGTATAAAAAAAACCATAGATATAGATATTATATTAGTTAGTTTTTTATTAATTATAATTAAACTACTTTAAATAAAACAGCCATTTTCAATAGGGTTCCTCATATACGTGAAACGAATCTATTAAAAAAAATTGACTCAATTAACAAGCTACAATGTTTTCAGGTTTCACACTTGATTAACGGTTTTTCGTTTCTACTGCATTAAAATAAATTTTTGAAAAGTATAGAATTAATCTCCATTAAATTATCTATCTATAGAATGGTATATAAATTAAGTAGGTTGTGTGTACTAGCAGGAGTATTACAATAGAAACAGTTGCAGAAAGGAAGCAAAATAAAAAATTCGATCAAAAAGGGCTCTCTAACGCTTCGCATTATGAGTCGTACAATACCTATAAAAAAATTGTACACGCCAGTGTAACATGTGACTTACAATGGTGCACTGTTGTTAGAGACATCAAAAACCTTGTTATTTCTTATTAATTCCATAAATGTGGAATCATTCTACATTCTAGTGAATGAATATCAATTTAATGATTGATATATTTTCTCATTTACAGGCTGACAAAAACATGGGCGTGCTTATCTAAAAAGGATAAACAACAGTTCGATAAACTCGCGGAACTGTTTGGTGAGAAGGACAACTGGACTGCATTGAGGGAATATTTAAGGTGTATTCCTTTGCCATGTATTCCATATCTTGGTAAGTTATGTATGGATTGCGTTAATTCGCATGGATACTTGTAAAAAACATAACCATTATTCCAGGAAAAAAAGTAAGCCACCCGCTTTTATTCAAATACACATTTTTTGACGTAGGCTTATCTCTATTCTGATACAAAAAAGTTATTTACGAAATTATCCGGGGAATACCCCGCGATATTTTAAGCAGTTCACAACGGTGTGATCTCGATAACTCTTTCTTAAAAACCGGGACTAAAGAACGGTAACAGTTTTTAGTAACGTTTTTTACCAGAGTCATCGAAACACCCAATAGGGCATTAAATTATGCTGAAGCTAAGTTGAGAGGTATCAAAATAACGCAATCATATTGGTTTTTCGACACATCCCTTCTCTTCGCTTCCACTTTGGTGGAAATTAGGCATTATCGTGTCTCAGCTCGAGCGTCAAGGCGATAAGTGTACAATCGGGCCGCGATCGATCGAACACATGTGTGCCACCAATCACCATGTTATCGATCATATGATATGATGGGTCAGGTTACTTACACAAATGTAGTCATTTAACTGATTTCAACTTAATCTCGATACTTGCGAGACCTTTTTCACTACGTAACCTAAGAAAGCGTCGTAGCGGCACTCTGCGTCAGTTTTATATCCCACTAGCTTTTGTCCGCGGCTGCGCTCGCGTGTAAGTTGGAAATTGTCCCACGGGAACACTACCGGGATAATAGTATCCTATATCCTAACCCAGGATTATAGTCTGTCCGTGTGCCGAAGTTTCATTCAAATCAGTTCAGCCACTAAAACTAGGAACGAGTGCACGGAAAACAGTAGAAAAAATTAACTGTGCATTTGGGCCGGGCACTACTGCTCATTTCACTGTGAGCTATTGGTTTAAAAATTTCGAGAAAGGCGACACAAGCTGTGAAAATAAACCACGATACGGCCGGCCAGTCATCTTCGACGAAGACGCTTTACGCTCACATTTGGAAAAATATCCTGATGCGAGCACCACGGAATTAGAGCAGGCACTTGGGTTCGACCATACTACCATTACTCGGCACCTGCATGCATTAGGCTACCGTAAAGTAATGAGTCGATGGACGCCCCACGCTCTGACCGACAGTGAGCGTGCAGCCCGTGTAGCCATCTGTGAAATTCTTCTGCTACAACCCCACAGACAAGACTTTCTTATGTCGATTGTCACAGCTGATGAATCCTGGGTTCTATATAATAACGAAATGCGTCAGGCCTATTGGCTTCCGTACGGACAAAGTGCGCCAACACAGCCGAGACCAAGCCGCCATAAACATAAAATCATGCTGACGGTTTTCTGGGACTGGCAAGGCGTACTTTATTGGGAGCTGCTGGATGAGAAGAAGACAATTAATTTCAGTATTTATGGGGATCAGCTCCGAAAGTTAACCGCAGAAATAGTGACGAAGCGTCGGAGGAAAACTTCTGTTGCTCTTCTTCACGACAGCGCTCGATCACATATTGGGAAGTCCGTCCGCCACATCCTAGAAGAGCTCAGCTGGACAACAGTTCCGCATCCACCGTACAGTCCTAACATTGCTCGTTGGGCGTCGGATTATCATTTGTTTCGTGCCTTATAGCATCAGCTTAGAAAAAAGAAGTTTGAAAACCAGCTCCGAAACGATGTCGCCGGATTTTTTGAACATCAGCCTCCTTCTTTTTGGGAAAACGGCATAATGTCTTTGCCAAACAGATAGTTAAAAGTTGTTGATAATGACGGTTATTATATTGTTGAATAAATAATTTTCATTAATAAAAATAAATATGTTTGAGTGTCCAAGTACTTATGCACAAACCTTATATTTAAAATGCAGGACATATACGATATATTTTTTTTTTAAATGAAACATTGCCCGACACTAGGAATTTCTCCTGTATTGTGGGTGCGATTACAAATATTTAAACTCACATACACAAACAGCCAGACCCTAATTATAATGCAATCTGAGCGGTGACACGTCATTTCTAAGTCGATGCGGTATCCTATATTTTGGCGTTGCTTGTCTCGTAACATAGTTTTGACGTTTATTGTATATGCCTTCCTCAGATGATCACATAGATTTGCTGTCTGCTTGAGAACATATATTTATGAATGAATCATGAAATCGGATATTATTACTGAACTGTCCATAGTAATATATTTATGCTCGTGACTGTACTTACTACTTTTTAACCGACTTCAAAAACGAGGCTATCAATTCGGATGTTTATATTATTATCATTTTTTTAAAATATATGTTCGGGCATAACTCCGTCATATGTAGACGGATTTACAAAATTCATTATTGTTCGATAGACGTTTATTCCGAAATTGTCCCATTTAAATTTCGTAAAGATCTGGTGATGAGTTTCGGAGACAAAAAACGTAACTTTTCAATAAATACCAGTAAAACAACCGCGATTGCTGTTATCGCATAGGTATTAATGCATTGTTTACGCAATCGCACAACATAACATCACGTCTGTACCCTATAAAGACAGATGCAGTACGCAGATGTGTTCAGTATACCACCGGACATCCTCATTTCTGTCAAAGCTGTTATTGGGGTACCTCTAATCTTGCAAGTAAATTCTGGCATATCTTAGGTATAACTAAAAAGTGAAGAACTCTCTTTTTTTTACATGTTTTCGTATACAGATTTCCCAAGAAAAGTATGCACTTCGGGAATCATAGTCTTATCTTCGGAAACACGAAGATTACCGAAGCGCATACCTTTTCTAGTTTACTTGTATTTGTTTACTAATCATACTTTGTGTTCTACAGGTATATTCTTGACGGATCTTGTGTACATCGACATCGCACATCCTCCGGATTCGCCCCACCGCGTCGCAAAGATGGCAGTTGTTTTGAAAGCGCTCGAAAAGTACCAAACGTCGGAGTATGACATCGCTCCCTTGCCCCACGTCTCCAACTACCTGAACAGCGTACGTTATATTGAAGAACTACAGAAATTCCTCGAAGATGATCAGTATAAGTAAGTATTGTATATTTATAAATTCTAGGTTCATAATTTTTGCAGTACCCACATATTGTTAAGATGGTAATACGCGTTAGATCTGTAGCTTAAAAAAGTCGTGATATCCGATAAATTATTTTTATGCATACTCTAATGTTTTCAACACGCGATAGATCTGTAGTTTGCAAAAGTCGTGATATACGATAAATTATTTTTATGCGTACTCTCATCTTTTCAAGTAAACTTACCAATCATAAAAACCTCCTATTTAGGCATAACAGTGATACTGTATTTCTAGTCGTTGACGCATACCAAAGAACTATTTCAACAAATTTTAATTGTCTGCGTCCCCTACCTACGTATGGAGTGCTAGTGTGTATGTGCACATACATCATAAGAATGCATATAACCAATAAGTGGCGTGATGTGCACGGTCAGGCCACTTTCGCCAATTACCATTGTGGCGGCACAATACAGCCGTCAATCTTCATGTTCTAGAATTACGCTTAGATTGTGATTCTGTTAACTGAGACTTCAACTGTAATCTCAGTGCTTGCTAGCCCTCCAGCCAGTAACTAGTCGATCCTGGGACAGTTAAGTTCTTTACGTGCAGGGCTTTAAAGGGTAAGGACGCATAGCAAAATAATTACTTTGTTTTTCAAGCTGCCATCATCATCATTCGTCTTTCTTCTGCCCTTATCCTAATTTATGTGGGGTCAGCTCAGAACGCCATCTTTTTTTTACATGTCTGATCTCTATTAGCCGTGATCGAAAAATTCGCTAATTTTTAGCCTTATAATTTTCATACGATATAAGTATCAAATTCTTTTTTGGTCTGCTTTTTTTTTTTTTGTTCATTGTCATGCTGTTTAAAAAAATAATTAATAATAATAATAAATCGCGATATATAAATAAATTAATTTGCTTCATTCGTTAATTAATCAATAATTTGACAGTACTATTGTTATAGATTATTTTGTATTACATTAAAGTATTTTAATAAATGATTTAAAAATTAACATATTAAAGTAGTAATTAGAGCACTTGCGATTTAAAAATAACTGCGTTTTTATGCTACGACGTTTTCCTCTGCAAATATTTCCTGCTTATTTGTTATTTCATACTTTTTTCTTAAGAGCTTAGCTGACATTTTAGATTCTATTTTTGTTAATGTATTAAACGAGACCCTGGCCTCCTAACATAATCAATTGCAGGGCAAGAGATGTGCACTTGTACAGGCCAGGTTAAGGGGACAGACAATGGTTGGCAAAGTTTCATGCGATTTTGTATAATATTAAGCTGCTCTAAGAGTGTACGGCAACCCGCTTGAGCATCTGTACTTGTTTGGGTCAAGATGAAAGATATTAGTCAAAACAATATAATTATACAGTTTATTTTACTCAAGTTCTTTGTAAATTCTGACAAAATATTTAATTACAGGCTATCGCTAAAATTGGAGCCTCCATCGCCCGTGGGCAGTTGCGCTGGTTCCAAGGAGTCCGTGAAAGAAGTGATAACTTCGGGAGCATCGAACACGGCTAACATATCACCATCCCACAAGCTCGGCTCCGGTTCGCTTCGCCTGCAGGGCTCCTGTCACCAGGGCAAGTTCATCCCGACACATCGGAAGTGCCGATCCCTCGGTTCCAAGTACGTTCAAACTATTTGAATAATGCAATTTTGTGTCTAATATTTCATATTACCGATTAACACTCATTGCTACCTTGTAGTCCTGTATTAACGTGGATATGCTGAAAATTTAATTCTAATTTATTGTTTTTTGAAATACAAACATTATATTCGGTATTGGAGTATTTTTTGTTTCTAAATTATTATTTATTTTTAGCTTTTTTAATATATTATTCCAAAACAATATTAGTATAATAAGAAATCATAAATTATTTGTGTGGGCAATTGCCTCAATCTTTTGTCTGTTAGTATGAATCACACATCATCTTCATTCTTACGGCGTAAGGTTAGCCAGCGAAATTCAAATTTTCTTACGTTTTTTTGCAATTTGCTGGTCCTGATTGGTTTGGTTTGGTTGGTTCTGATTTGGTGGTGATTATCAGGTCCTGTGTTGATCTAAATATGATTCGCGGCCGTAACAAATATTTATTTATAGAATTATAATCATAAAAATCAACAATACATCTCTCTAAGTTCATATTACCCTATTGAATGACTATTTTTCATGATATCATGACATTTGAGGCCAATTCTAACTTATAAAGAGTTGTATTGCTGATTCTAATGCTTATAAATGATAATGATAAATGATAAATGATTTATTTTCTGTAAGTAGGTTTGTACAAACACTTTTACATGTCAATCACATTTTTTTTAAAACTAGATGAGGTCGGCGTTTCCTATCTGACTACTCTGAGAAGAAAGGCCCAAACAAACTCAGAGGTCACAGTCTCTTTTAAAGTCCAGACATAATCTTGGTCAGATCATGTGAAGACCATGTAGATTGGTGTCTGAAATGGTCTTTTGAGTAAAGAACCACACAGATTGAGCGGACCTGTCCAATCAATGCACGCATTTGTCGAAAATCGTGCAGCTTAACTCAGTAATAATTCTGTAAAGTCATATTTGTCGCGGTCGCGAATCAACATTCACTAAGACACCGACCTGAAAATTGCAAAAAACGTAAGAAAATTTTAATTTCGGGTTTTGCGCATCTCCTTTAAATCTAAGCTAAGAAAAGGCCGGCTAAAAAAACCGCTATTTAAATGTGTAGAACCATCCAAGATGTTGTTTTCATTAGGTTGGTAAGTCGATAGCTTACTGCCATCGTCATGCTGGTTTTACTTTTAACATCATATCGTTCTCACAGACTACCTACACTGCCGGCCAAAAGTTTGAGACCACATACATCAAAGAAGGAAAATGATATAAAACTCAAAATACGAAGCAAGAGGTTTAATTAATATTAAAAATACTTATTGGTGCCGATTCTGTTGTTCACAAACTAGACTGAATTTAAGTTCAGTGCATCTTTTTCTTTCTTTTTCATTAAGAAAAGGACAGTAGATAAATATTAGTTTAGTCCTGTCAAATTAAGATACTCCATAGACAAGTTTAGACGTGATTAAAAAAATACTAGTAATAGTTGTACTAGTCTACTAAAAATACGTCAAATTACGTCAGGCGCCGACTAATTTGACAGGACTAAACTAATATTTATCTTCTGTCCTTTTCTTAATTAAATAGAAAGAAAAAAATGCACAGAACTTAAATTTAATTTGTTGCGAGGAGAGACAACAACTGCGCACATTTCTATCAAGCGCTTCCACAAAAGCTCGATTGTGTTGAGATCCGGGCTCTGAGGGGTCACACCACGAAACAGAAAAAACAAACTGGAATTAGCTTGAGAAAACCTTTGTACCAGAACCGGTGTCGCCAAACTCATACATTTACGATTTACTCTTACTGCAAACCCGAAGATACGATTGGCTAGAAAAAAAATAAGGGCGTAAACAAAATGCAAAAAAAATATTATACGAAATGCAACTTTAATTTCAACAACCTATAAATCAAATTGACAAAAACAAGAAAGAAATACATATTGGTCTACCAAGTACCGCCACTCGTCGCTAGATGGCATTGTTCAGTATGAACTGTAATGACGTAAAAATAAGGGCGGTATTTGAATGGCGTATCACTGACACGAATGCAGGTTGCTACTCAAATAGCGATGTAACCTAATTCGATCGAAATATTATCGATACTATATAAACGTATTCAAAACATATAATGCGAAAAAAATATTGTATGCGATAGTGTGACAATATTAAAATAATGAAATTAATATGACGTAGGGTTTTTGCATTTACCAGAGTAATACGATTTAAAACGTTTTTAATTGGTTTTGTGTTATCCTTTACCTATCTGTTACCAGATATTTTTTATAATAAAATCGTCTTTCTTAAAAATCCTGCGAACATAATATATATAGTGCTGTTTTTTGTAGGGAACCAGCTTAATCTCCCAGTAGCGTTGATCCATATCTCTTTAGAAATTGGATCATAGGAAAACTGATATTATTAAGGAAGAAAAATATAATCTTCCAATTATCATCATATATCATTATACAACGTGTAACGGAAAGGGGGTATCAACCCTGAAGGAGGTGAATGTGTTTCCCCAAAGAACATAGGTCGAAATATGAAAAAAAAATTTGGCCCTCCCATAGTAAATCAATCAGCTGGTAGTCAGTTTTGTAAGGGAGGGCCAAATTTTTTTTTCATATTTCGACCTATGTTCTTTGGGGAAAGTTGTTGAGTTTCATGAGCACATTCACCTCCTTCAGGGTTGATACCCCCCTTCCGTTACACCCTGTATATCACGAATATAATCCTGCAATTTTTGTTTTATTAACTTTATTAATTTAATAATTAACTGTATTATATTACTTACATACGTATTTAAATACTTTTATTTTAAAAAGGCAATGTAATAGGTACATGTCGATTGATTTTATCGATAAAGTCACGCACTATTTGGATAGCGTTATAAGTATAAGTAGACGAGCAAATATTCCAGAAAGGCTAAAACCGGGAAAAGAAAATCAACTTTGTTGTCATGACAGTAAGGACAATTTTTGTTTGTATATCTTGTGCAATGTTTGACGAAATTTTATTTTTTAATTTTATTAAAATCAGAAAATAATACTTACCGGTGGTATGATACACTTCCATGATTTAGATTTTTAGTCCGACTATGGTTTTTACAGTCCAGTATGGCACAATAAGGCATTTTAATATTATTTAACTTAAATTGTATGTTGACGCAGTCTAGTTTGCGAATGAGAGCGCTTGAACAGCAAGTGCGTAATGCAGTACTAACTAGCGGCGACACTGCCACGCCTACTTACTATTTCCAGTGTTTTTTCTTTTCCGTGGGTCACACCATGTTTTTTACACCCCTTCCATTTTTTATTTTCTAAATAATCCCTGCATTATTTTGAATTATGTTTGGAATCATTATCTTGTTGGAAAAAAAAAAACCATTTACAATTAATCTTAAACCAGACGGAATGACATTTTGCTTTAGTATTCGTTTATACTGCTCCTTTTTCTTGATTCCTTCGACTCCTATCAAATTTCCGGTTCCATGACCCGAGAAGCATCCCCAGACCATAATGGGACCACCACCATGCTTGACTGTTGGCACCACACAGTCTAGCATCATTTTTTCCTCGGCGTTACGTCGAATAAAACTTCGTCGTTTTGATCCAAATATTTCAAATTGGATTCATCTGTCCAAAGAACTTAAGTCTTCTTCAGTCCAGTCTCGATGGGTAACTTGGGTAAGGGCCCACTGCATCCGTTTCTTTTTATTTTGTGGACTTAGTAGTGGTTTTCGAACGGCAACGCGACCAAATAACTTAGCATCTCCCGATCGTCTTTTTACTGTAGTCAATGACACAGGTTTAGATCGGGATTTGCTCACTCCTGCTCGGATTTCTGGTGCTGTTAGGCGTCTATTCCGCTTGCTGGTAACGACGATGAGATTATCCTCGCTAGAAGTTGTAGCTCTCGGCCTTCCCGATTGCGAACGATCTTGATAACTGCCAGTCTCCTTGTATCGGGTTATTGTGTTATGAAGACAAGTCTTCGACAACTTAAGTTGAGAGGCAATCGCACCTTCACATTTGCCTTCGTTGTTTAAAACAACTATGGCACAACGACTTTCACTGCGAATTTCGCGCAATTTACCCATTTTAATGTCTTCACTGTAACAATGAAGAGCTCAGACTAACCAAAATAGAGAAAGATTAACTTCATAAAAACTCAGGTAATAAATGTGTGTTAGGAAGCTAAAATAATCCTGAATTTCTGTTAAAGTGAAACAAAACCAAAATAATTCGCTCATAAAAATATTACAATGACTCTACCACCTGCAGGGTAAATGCGTAACACACTACCAGTAGCAATGGGTTTCATTTTGATATTTCAACAACATTCATTGCGTTATTTACGTTGTGGAGCAGACACATTTTTCGAACATATGGAGCAATGGATTAGCAATATGCTTCAACATGATTCAAATTGAGAGGAATAGTGTGTGGCACTCATCAATGTTTTGTAACAATAGACCTTTATAGGATGATAACTTAAAAATATACAAAAGGAATAACTCTGACATATTGTTTAATAACATTAGAATACGCAGGTGTTCAAATTAGCTCTTTATCATATGTACTTTTGAAATATTTTGTTGGTGAAGAAGATTTTTACAAGTGGTCTCAAACTTTTGGCCGGCAGTGCATGTTAAGCTTAAAAATAATTATTATAACATTCTAAACTTCCGGCAAAAGTCGGCAGACTGTTTAGTGTATATTAAAGGAACCTAATTATAGGCGTCATCAGGAACTGGAACAAAATTATACCTTTTCAGTGCCGTCTGGAAACAGATAACCTATTCAGTTTTCAGTTTTTTATCTTCCTAACTTGCATATCGAAAGTGTGATGCGTTTCTATAGTGCTATTGGGTATTTTTATTTTATACTTCCTTCTTTATAGTTTTACAAGAATTTCTTTAGCCCTTTGCAACCGGAAGTAAAAAACTCGCATAGATCAGTAAAAACTTATTAATCCTTTGGAAAGTATTCAGAGGTCTTGGGAAAAATCTCATGCAAGCTGGTCTTCAGCAGACAGACCCTCACATACGTGAGGTTCAGGAATAATTTGCTAGTCGCTTGATCGTGCTCAGAATTTTGTAAAGTCGAAACTCACGATCACTTCAACTCGGTTTGAAAGGGATAGAACAGTAGGTATAGATGGCTGTATAGATTCCGTTCTATTCGTGTATATGTCGGACGAATAATTTAAACTGCTGTTACAAGCTTTTCTAAATCTAATAAGGCTCTTTGTACACGGCACGGTTTCTTTACAGTACACGCCGTACTGTAAAGAAACTGCGCCGTAGAAAAAAGTGTCCTTCAACAAGCTTCCATAGTGATCCACACAACACTGACGACCGTGCCTGCACACTGCGAGTAAAACGTGTGTGTACAAAGGGCTTAACAGTTAATAATTTGATAGAGAAGTTGCAATTAATAAGATATGACATACTTAAATGTCTGTTTAATCATCATGTATCTTTAATTATCATACAAATCTTAGGTGTAACTAAGCAACAAATAAACTATGGAACCAGCGCTTGTTTAGATTATTTTTCAGTTATAATCTAGTTAAATGACCGAATTATAAGTTCTTCGACTTGTCTTGCTTTAGTGATGGTAAGAGTGCTGAATTCTTGGCGACCTCGTAGGCTCAGTGGTGGCAAGTGCGACTGCTTAGCTGAGGAGTCCTGGCTTCGGTCCCCGGGTCAGCCAGTGTCATTGAGTTTTAAAATTATTATTTAATGTCCGCGTGAAATTTCGGCCCCCGACCCTTCGTGTGGCATCCCGTCGCTCGCCCGTACCTACTTCGTATTCTGTTAGCGTTCTTTCCGACTGTTTTTCCTTTTGATAGGTTCCTAAGTGTCGTAGAGTGATGTTAACTGCCTATAACCTCAAGAATCATCCTCAAGAATTGGGCTTTGAAATGCAATAAGAACTTTTCAAACCCGACTGGTAGCTCCGGAGATTACCCCTACAAACAAACAAATTTTACCTCTTTGTAATATTATTATTATTAAGTTTAGACAATACGATCTCCCTCAATAACAGGCTTACTGACGTTTCGGACACAATTTATCCGAACACATTGTCCGAAACGACATATTCTAATTTTAATATTTTGTTCACTAAGGTTTCGGACACCATCAAATTATTGAAGCTGTTTAGTATAGTCAGACAACTAAAAAAAAAAAAAATTTTAAAAAGTTTTGGGTAATGCTATTTAAGGGTGGCTTTTTTGGTGGCATATTATAGTAATAAATTGTTCTGTGGACTTCACACATTAGACTATATAACACACAAGTTAAAAATGAAAAAAAAAAAACTCATTCAGAACGTATATTTAGTATAAAAATCAACATCTTATAAATACTCTTTATATTAATAAACAACATAATCACATAAAAATATTTCGACAAAATTCATATTGGTTTATTTGGCATTACTTACTTTTTATTAAAAATTCATTACTCTAAAAATGTATAAATATGATTTTTATACTAAATATAAGTTCTGAATGAGTTCTGCTTTTATACAAAGCAATTTATTACTAAAATATGCCAACAAAAAGCCACCCTTAAATAGCATTACCGAAAACGTTTTTTAAATATTATTATATTTAATCCTTTTTTTATCTGACTGTACCAAACAATGGTGTCCGAAACGTCAGTGAAAAAAATATTAAAATTAAAATAATCCATCGAAATAAATGTATTGTGTCCGAAACGTCAGTAAGCCCAATAACATGTGAATAAAATATTACTTGGCGAAATGTGGATGTATGCACCTACTATTCACTTCTACCTAACTTTGTAGGCCTGCCTGAGAATACAGCCGTAATTCTATTTTATGTTGTTCGGTTCCTAACTCAATTGATACATACTAGCATCACTAATGGCGTAATAGAATCTCCTGTGCCCCAGGGCAGGCGTAGTTAGCTTGCCCGGCCTATTAACTCTGCATACTACGTTAACTTTACCCATCACTACAATTAAATTCAATATCTGCTCAAGTGCTTCAAGTCAATCTATGATTAAAATAATATGTAAAATATATATATACAACGTGTCCCAGAAATCAACGTCAAGCCGAAAACGGGCAATAGGCCAAGTCGTGACAGCTATTAGAAAAATATAAAAAAAAATCTTGGTCATGTACTTTTCGAATTATAAGCATTCAAAAATAAATCTCAAAAAGTGACACCCTGTGATGATTTTTCAAGTCCTGTGACTACATTATTAAAATTTCGGTAGTTTTTTTCTCTGTGATCTAACCATGAATAACCCTTCTGTAAATTACAGTTAAAAGTTAAAACGTAACTGCCTCAGTTTTAAATTAAATGTTAGATTTTTGCCCAATATTGAATTCAAAATAATGACATCACCCAACTTTAACCGACTGTACTGAAAAAAAAATCTACTACACTATTTTGGCAAGTAACTTTAAAAGATGGCGCGTTTAGTCAGGATTCCAAAATGGTATAACACATACTAATTGCTACTTCTTAATTGAAGAAAAAAAGTACATTGTTGGTTTTAGGTGCATTTGAAATAAAATTCAGTCGTTGGATTTCTTTTATTATAATTTTTATTAAATCAGATTTACGAAGTTTTATAACAAATGTTCAAACTGTTTTCCTTCAGCTGCAATGCAAGTTCTACATCTCTTTAAAAATGATCGCGTAATAAGACAGGCGTATCTTCTTGAGTTGATGTATTCAGCGGCTTCTGCAATTCTTTGGCGCAGCTCGTCTAAATCTTGAATTGGTTTAGAGTACACTTTATCCTTTATCGTACCCCAGTAAAAAAAATCTATGGGGTTTAAATCGGGTGAACGGGCAGGCCACGAAATTGTACCACCCCGCCCAATCCACCTATCGGGGTATTCTCGATTGAGAAACTCTCGTACAGTGAGAGCATAATGCGCTGGGCAGCCATCTTGTTGATACCACATGCTGCCGTAAATGTTCAGTGGCACTTCTTCCAATAATTCTGGTAATTGGTTCTGTAAGAAGTTCAAATAACCCTGGGCATTTAAATTCTCCGGCAGCTCGATTGGACCAATAACTTTACCATTCAAAATTCCCGTCCACATATTTACTTTAAACTGGTACTGAGATCTATCTTCCCGCATCAAATTTGGATTTTCCACGTGCCATTCGTGCAAATTGTGGAGGTTCATGTAACCGTCCTTTTTAAATGTTGATTCATCGGACCATAGAATTTTTTCAAAGAATCGCGGGTCCTCTCGGTGCCTCTGCAACATCGTTCGACAAAATCGTACTCTCTCTGGGTAGTCTCGGGGTAGCAGACTTTGTACTCGTCGTACATGGTATGGGTGAAACTCGTTCTTTTTTAAAATACGATGTGCAGTACTTTTGGGGACTCCTATGCTCTGTTCAATTCCACGTACTGAGATACTTCTGTCTTCTTCAACTGCTTGCAAGACTTCGGCTTCGTAGGGCATAACGGGTCTTCCCTCGCTAACCATTTGGCTAGGAAATCGACCCTCTGATAATGACCGATGCACATTAATAAATACTCGATGATCGGGATGACGCTCAGCATTCGGGTATCTCTCACGATACACTCTTGCTGCGGCATTGGCGTTGCATAAGCATTCTCCATAAATGAGATGCATGTTGGCGTATTCCTGTGCGGTGTATCGAGATGGCATGATAAAACACTACACAAACACGGGGTTGCGATTAAAACAAGTCCGGGTTTGTCAGAAACGGTGCAGATAAATCCAAATTACAATGCAAATCAAGTCCAATAAACAAAGCCACAGTTGTAAGTACGAAGTCAATACGAATACAAAAAGATGTGCAGTCAACGAAAGAGCGTAACGTACTGCAGTATTGCACAATTTGCCGACGCATCCCTGTTTAGCCAGAGTAGCATCTCTATCTGTTTCACTCACACATATGAAATGATGTGTCAATCCGTCTCCCTCTTAGTTAGATAAAAGTAGCGTCACTATCTATCTCGCTCCCACTTGTCAAAGTAGCGTCACCTCACATTAGCTAAAATGAATCTTTCTCGCTCACACTAGTCAAAATAACGTCACTCTTCGTCTCAATCGAACTTTTATGAAATACGGCTTCATAAAAAAAAAAATGTTTTTTCTCAATTAAGAAGTAGCAATTAGTATGTGTTATACCATTTTGGAATCCTGACTAAACGCGCCATCTTTTAAAGTTACTTGCCAAAATAGTGTAGTAGATTTTTTTTTCAGTACAGTCGGTTAAAGTTGGGTGATGTCATTATTTTGAATTCAATATTGGGCAAAAATCTAACATTTAATTTAGAACTGAGGCAGTTACGTTTTACTTTTAACTGTAATTTACAGAAGGGTTATTCATGGTTACATCACAGAGAAAAAAACTACCGAAATGTTAATAATGTAGTCACAGGACTTGAAAAACCATCACAGGGTGTCACTTTTTGAGATTTATTTTTGAATGCTTATAATTCGAAAAGTACATGACCAAGATTTTTTTTTATATTTTTCTAATAGCTGTCACGACTTGGCCTATTGCCCGTTTTCGGCATGACGTTGATTTCTGGGACACGTTGTATATTTTTTTATAAATGTTTTTTTTTAATATTTTTGTAGTTAATTTCTATTGATTATAATAATATCTATATGTAGTAATGTTTGATGTTGAATTGCAAGGTTTTTTTTTTTTTGTTAGTTACAATTAATCACAGTAGTTAAATACAAATAAGGGCCCGGATTTATATGGTGTCAATAGAGATATTTAGCTCCATTACATTGTAAGGTACATAGTATATGTACTAGATAATTACAGTGACATAATCAATCCGGGGCCTTTTTGTGGATAATGCTACCAAAAAGCTCGAATATGGATGTAATATACCAATATTGCCTCGTTTCATTGCCTCGTTGGTCTAGTAGACTCAAGCGAGTGCTAACCACGAGGTCCTGGGTACGATTCCCAGATCTGGCTTAGTGTTATTGGGTTTTTTCATCAGAAATTTCTCAGTAGCCGCCCGAAGTCTGGATTTGTGTACGGTAGATGACAGTAAGCTCGAACCCTATTATTACATGACACTTAAACATTACTGACGAAATGTGGGAGTACTATAAGTACACCTCTGCCTAATCCTTTGGGATAAACAGACGTGATATTATGTATGTATACCAATATTATTGTCTCGAATAAATACACACGTCCGTCACGGTGATTCACGGTTGACTTAACCAATCAAATACTAAATAAATAATAATAATATGTCCGTACCTAATAGGTAATACGGGCTGGTTTCAGCAACTCCACGTCAATGCACGTATTATGCGGTTATTCTGGATGCTTTTTTTTACAGGCTCCAAATTTTTACAGGGTGTTCTACTTATGAATATGAACAACTTTCACTATGGGACCTCCTCTGAAATTACGAAAACAAAATCAGCTATTTAATACAAAAGTTGAAAGCTCTCCAGCTTTCAAAGCCGAATAGATGTGTATGCAGTAATTGCCGATGCATACTCCATTTGGCGTCTTCCCGCGCTGAACCATTTTCGGGTCGGCTTGGCACAATTCGAGCTGATACCACCAGCTTTTCCCGAATATATATCTAAATATATTCGGTTTTGCCGCCCGGCAGTGCCGTTTTTCGTGTAATTAAGTACACCGATTGTAATGGGTGTTTTTTTTTTTTTACAGACGGAGAACTTTAAATTAAAATAAAGAACAGAAAAATGTTTATAATATGCATGAAATTGGCTTTATTTGAGAGATGATTTTGTGGCATTAATGTTTGAATATAAATTCCGGCCGGCATGTGGCCGCTGCGGCTCGCGCGTACATGGCGTAATCTGGATGTCCAATTTTCGCATACTCTTCTCAGTAAATCGGGCTGAATTTCCGGCAATGATGCGTCGAGTGTTCAGTTGTTTCTGGTTTGTCGGCGTAGACATGGGAATTTACATATCCCCAGAGAAAATAATCTAAAGGCGTCAAATCGCATGAACGAGGTGGCCAGTTAACAGGTCCATTTCGTGAAATTAATCGTTCGTCAAACGTTTCTTTCAGTAAATTAATGGCATTGTGCGCTGTGTGGCATGTGGCACCGTCCTGCTGAAACCACATGTCTGCCACATTAATGCCATCCAACTGCGGCACAAAAAAGTTTGTAATCATGTCTCTGTACCGCTCACCATTAACTGTAACGGTTTGACCATCATCATTTTTAAAGACATATGGACCAATGATTAAAATAAATTTGAACAATTTGCCACCGTATGATGAATTTCCAAACCAAACTAACCTCAAATTGACGTAGAGTCAAATCAGCTGTCAGAGAAAACAGTGGTGCCAATATAAAGTTCTCCGCCTCTAAAAAAAACACCCCTTAGTACGACCTCTCTGCAGCCAAAATGTAGGTCAAATGCAATAGCTTTATTCTTTCGAAACTTTGAACTTCTTTCCCTCATCAATGTCATGCGATATCTAGATTTACGAGTTACGGAAACTTTGTTTACTTCGCGCTACTGTGAACGGAACACAGTAAAAAGATAAAATCAAAGGTCTGCTGTGTAGGTATGTAACAAAACACGGATTCGTAAAGTTTTTCTGAGTTTCTAAGATAAATACAATAAAGAAATAAAATAGTATAGTAGTATTTAAAAGAAATTATCCGAAATCTCTTTCACAATATTTGTCTCTCTGTCTATTCTACGAGGGTGAATCAAAAAATTCTTGGAATCAATATTAAAAAACGCAAAGATTTAAACAAAAATATTTTATTTTTGTACATAATCACCCTCCAATGCAATGCAATTAGAATAACGCGTTTCTAACTTCCTTATTCCTTGTGAAAAAAAAAAATGTTTTTCTTGATTCTCGAAAAACTCCTCTACAGCAGCCATAAATAACCGCGTCATTTTCGTGAAATTTTGTTCCACAAATATAGGGAATAAGTGAAACTCCGGAGAATATGGTGGGTGGTCAAGGAGATTGAAGCTAGCACAGCGGATTGCATTGAGCGCAACTCCCGATCGTTGAGCAGGAGTGTTATCTTAAAGAAACAACACGTCCAAAGACAGTTTTCCACGACGTTTTTCTTTAATCGCTTCACGCACTTTTGGGATTAAATTTGCATAATAGGGTCCAGTAATCATCGGGCCTATTGGCATGTAATCAATAAAAAGGATTCCTTCACTATCCCAAAACACTGAGGCCATAACTTGGCCAGCGGTAGCAGCAAGTCGAAATTTCTTAATGGATGGAGAGGATGGTCGTTTCCAAGACATGTTTTGTCTCGTAGTTGCAGGATCGAAATGGTGAAAACAATTTATTACGTGCGAAAACAAGTGGCAGTTTGCATAAATATTGTGTGACTGACACTCTTTAATTTGATTATCGAACTACTCCCAAAAAGGTTTTGTATATATGCACTTCTAAGAACTTTTTGATTCACCCTCGTATAAAGCCAATATAGACAGGTGCACACTATTCCCATAGTGTGCTGTAGAAACTCCCGTTATAGGAAAAAAGTAAAAAAAAATTCAATTTCAATTTCCAATTTGACAAAAATTCTTTAAAAAATCTAGAATTGCTTTGCCCGATCCTATACGATGTAGGTACGGTGTGGTTAAGCGCTCAATTCAACGATAAAAGTGAAATGATAAATCCTCGCTCCAATTTAATTTGTGACCCAATCAAGATGTTCAGAAAACGAATCACGCTACTTTCTGTTCAGTCGTCAATCGAGTTACCAATCAATGAAATCACGTCGGAACTGGGCTACATGAGTGAACGTATATCTGAAATGGGACGGTCTTTGTTGTGTCGGAGGCACGTTAGCTATCTTCCAATTTCTGAATTGGAAGATATGATAGCTAACGTACCTCCGACTCCGAGAGCCGCAATCGAATCGAAATGCAATACTACTTCTGAGTAGTGTTGCATTTCGATTCGATTGCGGCTCTACGACAGACGATTTTAGCTGCAAATACTAAAAACTAGGAAAGATTTTGCTGGCCATATTTGTTTTCAGTTTTCCCAAGTATTTATATACTATAATCAATCCATATTCAAGCGTTGGTAGCAACTATAATACCGAAATATAATGTTTTAACTTATAAATGTATTAATTTTTCAGTATCCTATTTTCTTTTCTTAATATTTATCTAATTTTATTACCTCCCTCACTTTCTACTCACTATTTTTGATTTCGATATTTTAGAAGAAATATCCCGGGATACATTAGCACAAAATTATATAATGATGAAATCAAAATTTAAGGCGTTTTAAAATTATAGACCTGAGACATAATCATGTTTTGTTTATGGAGTAAAATTATAATTATGTACCTACAATGTATTTTTCCTCTTGCGATTGGCACCTAGGTTTCGTAGCGCGAGCTTGCCAAGAAATTTTCACAAGGTCAATTTTGGTATTGGGTGAGTCTTTTCCTAGTTATGGACACGGAGGCTTGCGTTGTAATGTTATGTAGACAACGATTGTATATGATATGTATATTTTATTCAAATGATCGTAGAAATAATTAAAAGTAATTTTCAGCATGTTTTCTTTTCGTTCTTTCTTGTGTTTGCCTGGCACAAAGTTCGAAACTTGACGGGAAATCAGACGTATCGTGTTGCCGCAACACGATACGTTTGATTTCCCGTCAAGTTTACCCGTAGGTAAAATTGAAATGAATAAATGTTCAAATAAGATGTGACAAACCTGCTGACTCTTTGTCTGCTTAATAAAGTGATACCCAAGGGCCACAAGTAAAAAAAAAAGTTTGTATCGTGACAAAATATAAACCCCAGGGAACCAGGCCCGCAGACCGGACATCAAAACATTCCATCATCACAGCTTACTGCCATAAACCTTAATTATTATAGGGCTACCAGTATAGAATGCAGATTGCAGACCGATGACACCCCAATCGGGTGCCCGTTATAGCCGTGTATATGTCGTAGTCAACTAGATAAATTAGCCGTTTATTTAACCGCCTGCTTTGGAAGTAATGCTCGCCTCGCTTCGCTCTCTCGGCTCGCACGCGGTTGATCACAGCTCTAACCCAACCTAACCCTGGTGCCCTGACTTAGTTAATGCGACCAATTCGGCTGTTACAGTTCCAACCTAAACTATAATTGATTATCATTCAGGCCGTTAGTTGAACGGCCGCCGTTTACATAAAAGCCCATGCGGTTAACTAAACGGCTAATTTAACCAGTTGGCTGCGACATATATGTTAACACAACTATTTCATGTCCTTGTTTATACCACGAAACATAAATACTAACGAACACTGTTTGCTCCAGATGTGTTATTTTCCCTGAAATTCTCCACTGAAGTTTCACATACAAACGTGTCAGTCAGAGTAAGGCGCATTGTTGTTTTCCATTGAACTCGTAATTGGTTCGATCTTGTGTCTAGCAATTTCATAAGAAGGCATCTTGGAACAACTACTTTACTAATTGGTTTACAAATGAATGAACTGAGTAAACAATATAGCAACACAGCTTCCTCAATTTATTGACATAATAACCAAAAACCAAGCTCGCAAATATCTTTAAAAAAAAAAATAACTTCAATGTGCCTTCTTCATTTTAACAAAGGTGTAGTAAGTATATAAATTATTTGCAGCAATGTAAAGTTTCTTCCAAAAGTTTTATTTTAATTTGCGCTTCCATGTAAAGTGCCGTTAGTTGATAGCGTAACCAATTAGTTAGAAGGGAAGGGACTATTTTGTCGATCAACTTGTTAAAGGTTTTTTATCAAACATGGAAAGGAAATGTACCTAACCTAAGTAACTATATGACGTAAGTTTAATAAATGATATAATTATTATCTTTCATAGATGAACCATGTTGTTCAAATTAGGTGGTTCATCAAATTATTGTAATTAAATTATGTGAATTTTTCAAATCCCTTGAAATTTTGAAACTGACGAAACATATAAATAAATCTGAGAATGATTGGTGATGTTCGTAATAATATTCTGACACTGCACATTTATTTATTAAACATTTTCTAGACTTAATAGGTCAACCGATATATACGCGACATCTACCTAATCAAATGTAGATTGCCTACGGGGGGAGACTATGTATTTGCTTACCTACGTGATTGCATATTTTAACCATCTATTTGTTTACTCAGTAGTAGTGTTTCCCTACTGTTTTCTACAATACCACCGAATTTCGGATAAATGAATTGAGTTCATAGTTTTCATTGCATACGTCAAATTAAAATATGATATAACAACGTAATTTAGATGTTTTTAAAATTATTTTTTATTGAAAAGGCTTCTCATTCAAAAACAGTCATGCTCGCTGAGAAGGATTTGTGTTAAAAAAAAAATCTGAAATTTGTAATGAAGTCATTGAATAGGATTATAATATAAATAGAATCGACTCTCCTATATAAAATGTAGTAAAAGTTAAACATAACAGACCATCTTTTCGCCCGAATTCTTCTGATTGAACAAGGCGCCGAAGAGTCGTAGAAAGGAAATTTGACAATAATCTGACACGGTCTTGTTCGGTTTCCGTGTAGATTCCTATGTTTAGATGGGAGACAGGTTATAATTATAAAGAATGTAGAATATAATTGAAACTAGCGGTAATGGTGTACAGCCCGCATAACAAGACAGGCGTTTGTACGCAAACGCGTACAGGCTTGCGAGTTTGCGACATGGAAGGCCTTATCCTAAGAAAGAGATTGTTGCGCGACCACGCTATTGTCGCGTTGATTTTGTTCCCGTCTCCTAACCAATCATTCAGATTTCCGACCAAAATAAACACGTGTCGCCTTTCAGTTAATTCGGCGTCCACTCACAAACGCAAAGCTCAGTCTCTCAATTACTCTCTTTGTGCGGGTTGTTTGTACCAACTTTTAGTTTAAATACAATTTTAAAGATGATTATGTCTATTGGACGCCGGCGAATACAATTATGTAATTATTTTTAAGCTTGCATGTCATTGCTGTTCTGTATTTAACATTTCCATTTTCACTGTGTCTACTTTGTGTTTGTCGTTAATCAATGTTGTGACGTTTTTGATTGTGCTTACTGAATTTGTGATGCTTCGTGTTCGGACTAATCCTTTTCCCGGCACTACGTAGTACACTAACGGCCAGTTTCACCATCTCCACGATGGCAGAGTTCTGTTTCATTTTTTTTATTGATCTACCGGGCAGTGCCTGTCGGACTTTGTGAAGCAGGTCCTTAGCTTGCATTCAAATAACTTATTTGTAGCGGTCATCTAGCGGTAGGAAGCTATGTATTTTCCTTAATTGTGAAGAATAAACTGCTATGAATTGACTTTATGCGAGTATTATAGACATTTATTCTATCTTTTTAAGTTAATTCTGGTTTTTATAAAATATACCATTTATTTGACAAAGGTTCGTGCTTTAGATCATTTTTGCCATTTATTAGCCAGAGTTTCTAGCTAGATCGAAGTATCTAGTAAACAGCCCTGTTGTATAATTTCATGATTCCTTTCGGCATAAAAAGAGTATTACCTATTACTCTAAAAATGCTTTCAAAAAAGTATTTTCTGATAGTCATCATCTGATAGTATAATTATCAGAAAAATTATAATGACTTTAGGGGGCAACATAGACGGGGCCAATGCAGACACGGTCTGCAGCGCAACGAGCGCAAATATAATATATTTCGAGCCGTAGGTGAATACTTGCGTTCGTGTGTTACATGATTATTATTGTATCAAAGTGCATTGGAAAGTCTGCCATTTGCGTGCCTAACGCTCGCGTGTTGATAAAAGAGCTTTCTATTATTGTAAGAGGAAATTGCGGTCGGCGCTACTTACAAACATATTCTTGTATTTTCACCTTAGATTCTGGGAATGGGTGCAGCAACTATTTTTAACATGCAATAGGTTTCTTTATTTATTTATATATACTTTACTGTACACCACAAAAATACATAACAAAAAATAAATCAAAATATACAATGGGCGGCCTTATCTCTTCCAGGCAACCTTGGGATAGACCGTGATTTGCCTAGATATTAAATGGGGCCGTCGTTGGTGCAAATATTATGTTTACAATACGCTAAAATAAATACAGATATATACATATATACATGTCCTAGATAAATAAATATAGATATATACATATCCTAGATATCCGGCATGTCACTACATTGATTCAGAATATCTGTTTTCCTTCTTAATAATACTTAATTCCTAGTTATACTACAACGCCGTACTAATTTCGCAATAATTTTAAACAGCATAATGTACCAACAGAAATGTTGACTTTTTCGCACAATAACCAGGACAGCGCAATGCATTTTTGAAAGTAGCGTCGCGTCGCCGCTTTTCCTCTTGAAATAACAATGCTAGAAAATAATTTTCATAAAACTATGCTTTTTATCTTTAAGCCCTTAGTTTGTGCTTGCATTATATGAGCATGTATTAAGTTCACGCTCATTTTTCAGCATATTTGGAAAAAGTCATACAGACGACAAAATGGAAAATAAGACTCCTGCGGGATCAGTAAACTTGCTCGATGATACGTTGCTGGAGTCACCCAGTTCCATATCCGGCGGAAAAATGTCCCAGTCGCTGCCTTCCAGGTAAGAATAATAATATGTTTATTTTTCCTTTTCACACTTATCTTGAAATGTATTCGTAGAATTCTTCCTGTATCTTGCAGGTCATGTGTATGCGTTTTGTTGTGCCATAATCATCTCAAAAGTACAAAGAATAGGTATGACTACTTATCAGAAAAGAATTAATCGGTCAGGTTTTATTTCTAGAAACCGGCATGGTTGTAGCGAGCTGAACGGCTACAAGTTCTAAGAAAGTATAGTATTAAGGTCTGGCCAGAAGGAGGCGACTCTCGCGCGTGAGTCGAAATGCGACTGCGCGCGTCGATTGTGTTAATGATTAACAAGTCCTGCGACTATTCGTCCGGGGCCTTAATTCACTATGACCACTAAAGGATTCCTTACTTCGAAACCACGTCGATTCCTTAGCTAATGACGCCAATCTCGCGTTGATTTCGCGCGGTTTCGTTAATTGTGTATACGATTAGATTTCTCATTTATTTGTCAGAACAAGAAAATGCGCTAAGATATAAGAGCCAGGACGTCCGATTTAAAAAGAACTACGGTTGAAGCTTTTTGCGTTCAATATTGGAAGTACTTAAAGCAATAAGAGCTTCAAAGCAGCTTCAATACCCTTATTCAATCTAGGTAGCTGAGCAAGATAATGCAATTTCTCAAAGGATATTATGAAAGCATATTCTCAAGAGCAACAACAATAGCTGGCATACATAGTTACAGAAAGCAGCTCTTGCCTTCACTATTTGAATAATATTTTTAGAAGCGCATACTGAGAACAATTAGGTTCGATTAAATACATGCTTTCTTTTGTGCACCTCATTTAATAATTTAATAATTTACAGAAAGTTAAAAAAAGGCTATATTATTTTAAAAAAAGTGCATCATTAGAAGCACAAAAAGCTTTTAGATGTTCTTTAATTTAAAAAAGTTTCCATCATTAGCAGATCAATAAGTTTGAGAGGATAACTTAAGTATTTCCCTTTATTAAAGCAATTTATTTTCCTCACGTATCTTTTTTCTCCAAGTGTATTCAGACATGCTGTCTTAGGATTAATTAAAGTACTCCATGAGGACAACAAAAATCAACATAGTTCATAATGCTACAATTAACTTTGTGTCTGTGTATCCGTTCTCCTTTAGCAAATACACCCTTTTGCAATGTTATTCTTGTCGAAGCGGAATTTTCATATCTACGCTGACCTAGTTCTTATTATAGTGCTTGCGTGACATAGGGAATAATCTCGACACATAATAAAGTTTTGATTTGATACAGAATATGTTTGTTATAGTGATATATCGAAGGCAGACGTCATTCAGTGTGATTTCCAAGGCTTCGTACGGAGGAAGACAATTTTAAAAGAGGGCAGGAAAATATCATTGTCGTCATGGCAGCGGTACTGGCTGCAGCTTTCTGGCAACATTCTCGTTTTTTATGCTTCGAAATCTTTCAAAGGGTAAGTGCTAATGTTAAGTGACTAATCTTTGAGCAGATATTTACACATTCGTCTATTGATTAATTCAGACCTCTATTTCAATAGTAATAACAAAAAAACAATGCGTCACATTGAATTAATAAACATCAATTACATATGCATCCATTTTGACGTCAATTACTCTACCGGCAACGTGTGTGACAGAAACACGCTAGCGAATTTCCAAGCGTTGTCAAAGCCATACATACGCGCATAATTGAGACCGCTAAACACGACAGATATGGATTTTCATACTAACATTGACGGCCATTGCTCAAATGTCTCTAACCAGTACAGCATTTTCGATTTATATTAAAGAAGTTTGTCAAAATAATGCTAGAATTTCTAAGCAATTTGAGAAAAAATATTAATAACTAACAATAAAGGGTTTCATTTTAGTCTGCGAATACATAAGCTGTACATATGTACAGACAGACCATACAAGTGAACAGAGTTCCCTTGTCTTTTCGAGTACTTAATTAAATCTGGAAATCTGTTTATGCACATAATTATTCATATGCATAGGTAACTTGTTTGTCTTAAGCTCAACGTAAGCTAAACACATTAGCGCTAATTAAAACTGGTTTGCTTAGTCTGGGGGCGAAGAAGCGGACTCAGCGATTTAGACCTCGACGAACGACGATTTTTTCAGCGACTTCAACTCGTGTAGGACAGATTTCTAGGAAATGAAAGCCCTAGTCTTTAAGTTCGTGATATTTCGATTACTAAAGGCCAGGAAATGTGGAATAGGCTCTGTCGATCGGCCTGCGAATAAAAGAACAAAATCAAAATCAAAAGTCATTTATTCAAACTAGGCTGATAATCAGCACTTTTCGAACGTCAAAATTACAAAAGACAGTCCCCCAAAACGCCCGCCCTTCACCATTTCCTACAAACATTGAAAATATAATTTGCACATTATATAAGGTGTTAAAAAATTAACCTTACAAACTTTAAGAGGTGCTTTAGACCATCAAACTGAACAACGTTCACCATGGGACCAACTCTGAAATCACAAAAAAAAAATCAGCTGTTCCCTACATTTGACCACTCGTACGAACATAAATGTAGGGAACAGCTGATGGTTAAATGCGCAAAACCTGAAAATAGTTTGATCAGAATAACCAGCAGAATTAATTGAACCACTTTTTAATACAGGTCACATTTTTCAAAACATCTTCACTAAAAACGTTGCCGTGTCTATTTATTAATAGGTCAAGCAAGCCAATGTCAGCGCGGCGCAGCGGCCCGGTGACGACTCCACCCTCGATAAAGCGTCGTCGCAGACGCAAGAAATGATCAGAATGGCCAGTAAAACTAAAACAGCACATAAAACCTTTACAATTTTTTTAATGACTTATTTTCTCTCTGAAATAGGTCAATTGAATTAAAAATCAGTTGGGGTATCTGAGGTTTTGCGCATTTAACGTTACACGTATATAATACAGCAGCGATATCGCAAGTGTTTTCTCTACCCTAGGATACAATGTTGAAATATCGAATGTGCCTGTAATAACTGTTATGGTGATAGCCTTCCCCAGAGAAGCGACATCATTTACATCGGGCGATCATGTATTACTTTCCTAAACCAAATAATGTATGTTATTATTCTACAGGACAACCCGGAGTGATTTCCGGGAGGAAAAGTGCAAAGTGCTATGTTTGGTAGGGTGGTTTGCCAAGATGGCCGACGGTGACAGCGCCGACGCATTCCAGCTGATGAACCAGCATTCTGGCACGCTCTACAAGTTCAAGTAAGTAACTTTTACCACGGTCTACATGTACTACCTCTCCACAGTCCACAGTCGGTCAACCCCAGCGTTTTGCAGAGCAATTGTGTGAGGATGCAGAAGAAAGGGACGGGATCTTATGTCTTAATCTGAAAGTTTGTCGATATTTTGTCAGCATTATCTGGTCGTAAAAACGCGCGAAACAGTTTCGCTAGTATTTAATAAACTTTTCAGTTCCATAAAATATATGTCGTTAATAGAGGACATTTTAACACCTTTGCCCATTGTCTTTTATCGTAGAGCGCTCCATGCGATTTATGTAGTTGAAATCCTAGATATAAACTTTGACCTAGTTTACATTGTTTACACAGTTTAGTGTTCATACAAACGAGGGACACGCGTCGACAAAAGAGGCAACCGCATCCGTCGATACGGGTCGACGGCCGCCGTCGAAACCCATCGACGCCCGCCGCCGACACCTTGGCGGCTGCCGTCGACAATGAGTCGCTCGTGCATTTGATACAGTGCTCAAATGCAGGAGCGACAGCAGATGCACACGTTGATGGCTGCCGCTGACATGCGTCGACGGATGTGGTTGCCTCTTTTGTCGACGCGTGTCGTTCGTGTGTATGCGCACCAACTCTGCGTTTAAATATTTCTGAGATGGAGATTGGAAATGCTTGCCACAATGTATGTTCTTAGTAATGGTTTCACATAAAACTGCTATTTACAACCTGTCGTAAAAATCGGCTTTCCGTTTGAGAGCTCCTACTATCTCTTAAAGTTGCTTCAAGTTGAATGTCGTTTTTACTTTTACGGTTCTTTAGGTGTCTAAACACACTATGCCGAAGTTACGCGACCGAAGTTCAGCGGCTGATTTTACGATCCCACGTATTCGGCTGATATGACACACGATAAGTGCCGAACTTACGCGGCAGAAATTCAGTTCCGAAACTTTGTGTGTGTATTAAGTGTCTCGAGCGCTGTCTTGGCGTCGTGTCGTGTTATCTACACAGTTGGACAGACAGACGCAAAACAAAGTGATCTTGTTATTACTTTCGAGGTGCGAAACCCGAACTTACGCCCGACCGAAGTTAGGCTGTACGCTATGACGCGACGTAATTTCGGCATAGTGTGTCGTCAATAATTCAAATAGCATTGCAGGCGTAATTGTGCTGAACTTCGGTCGCGTAACTTCGGCATAGTGTGTTTAGACACTAAGAGTAAACTCACAAATATGTGTGGTCTTTTAAAAAGTACCTTTTCGTTTTGGTGGGAAATTATCAAAAAACTTCTCCCGCTTTGGGCGGAACAGGAGGGCGTGTCAGACTTTTACTGACTAAAACCCACCCGTGTTCCTTCAGTTGCCTGTGCCAGGGGCCACTGTAACCCTTCCGAACAACCCGCGACCCTGGCAGGCGTCGGCCCTAGTAGACCCCGTCAGTTAGTGCTGACATCTCTTTGAGACGCGCGTGGAACACAACGCGCCGTCGACCCGGGCCTGGTCCTTACCGGACGGCAAATGCCCATCGCTCGCCGTTCGCAAGCCCGCGCTTACGGTGGTCGGGAATCGGCGCTCGACTCCCGACGCCCAGGGTGTCTCCTGCGGCAAAGATTGCCTCTCCCTCACGCGTTCCGCCTCCTTCGCAAGCATTACTGCTTCGCAGAAGGCTGAAGGTGACGGCTTTCCATGCCCTCTCGCTCCGTACCACGACTTGGACAAGGGGCGGACGCGAGAGATCGCTGCCGCCGATCGCCGGCGTGAGGACGCGGTAATGCTCCGCCCAAGTCGGGCAGACCTCCACCGTATGCTCCACCGTGTCCTCCGGGCGATCCACACAATGTCACCATTGTTTTTCACCTGGGCGTTTCCCCCCGCTTTATATGGAGCAGGGACTTCCCGAAGCAACCGTGTCCGGTGAGGACTTGCGTCAGGCGGAAGGTGAGGACGCTGTGGCTCCTCTAGCCACTCTTCAAAGAGGGGACCTATCGCCGCAATTTTGGCGTGCCCAGCGCTGGGTTGCGACAGACGCACTCTCCATGTCGCCATGAGATCCCGCCGGAGCTTTGTCCGCTGTGCCGTGATCTCTCGAGGCAGCGGAGTTACGCCCCGGCGTTTTGCCTCCTCGCGCAACTCTCACTCTATATGTGGGCGAGGACTTTTGCCTCCATATCCCATGGCGGCAATCATTAAAATGGATCTTAGGACTTATTATAGCAATTCATAAATTGTAGTCACTAATAAAAACTTTTTCTCCTAGGGCCGCTTCAGAGTCCGCAGCGAAGATGTGGGTGAGGGTGATAGAAGATGTCACAACTAAAAAGCCTTTACCGGCTAATCTCATGTCGTTCGAATAAGTGATGTATCTACTCGCAAGCTATGTGGTGATTGTACCTCGCCATCACATTGTTCAAGTATCGTATTATTGTATTACGTAAGTAACTACGCCTTTTATGAACAAGTTATATTTTAGTTATTAAAGCTTCTGATTGTGTGTGCATAATTAAGCGCTATCGATATGTTTTGTACTCCTCTGAATATTACGCCATTTAGTGTAATCATAATTCCATTGATGTTGTCAGTCATTCTAGAGTTCCGTACTTCCGTTGCAAGGTACGACGTTTCCGACTTATATATACAACATTATTTTTAGTATATGGCAAACCCGAAACACGTGATTAGTATTTTTATGTAAAGAATCTATGTACAAAATTGCAAAACTGTATCATGAAAAATCACGAAGTTATAAGCTTGTTATGTTACCTGATTGTCCGTACAAAAAGTTGGTTACCACTTAACACGCGCCGCCGGCCGACCGGCTGTGACCTGTGTTGTGCGCATATGATTACTTAGTGTCGCTCGGTGTCCAACTTTTTACCATTTGTTTTTTGTTTAATATTTTTGGGACAAAATATAACATGGTGTAAAAATTATTGGAATCGATTCAGTTACTTATTCTGAACAAACTGTATTCAGGTTTGCAGTATACTAAAAATAATGTTGTATATTATTTCGGACGACACATACCCATAATCCATATAGTGTTAGTAACAATGACTTAAAAACTATGTTAGTAAACTTTTACAAACTAATACAACTAAAAAAGACGTGGTTCAACACACAATGTCACGTGCCTCTGTACCCAGTGCCTTGTAAAGGGACTGTCCACTTTGTTTAATAATGTTTTTAGGATGCTGTTGGATTTTCCGCGCAACTATAGTAACGATGCTGTTGGATTTTCTCTTCCTCATAATGGCATGAAAGTCGTCAACATGGACTTCCGCGAACACCTGCGAAGCGCTGCAGAAGCGCGGAAGCCCCATCAACATCCTAAACCCATTATTATACTGTACGCGGAGGACGTTGTAAGCTCTCTGCGTATATTTCACCCACCAGCTGAACGTGTAGCAGCTTTGGCAGTATGCCTCAAAAAGCGAGACTAACACCCTTACTACAACGCATATCATATTACATCGAACATCGAACTTATGTCCGTCCAAAATGAGCTCAGTTTCAGTTCGCTTTGACTGCGACTGACTAGGTAGTTTCCAAAAGATTTCTGTCAAAGCTGAAATCATTAAAGCTCTTTTGGCAACTAAATGTAGAAAAAAAACTTTCCTTATGTCGAATCCTTTGTAGTGAAGGTTTCATAGGATGGATCAAAATTGCAATTCAAAGATAAATCGAAAGTTGGGTGCAGACTGTGCCCTTTTATTAAAGTGATATTCATTTCATTCTGAAAGTGAACAATTATTAAATATACGGAACTTTACAGTGATGACTTTTTCAATTGAAATGTGGTTTTAACGCTTTTATACTATTTTTGTCGATTTATAATGCAATGCTTTACATAATGAAGATATGTTACGCGTTTGAGGATTAGTACACATACATAAAGTTTAGAAGTTTATTGGGCAGCCAAATTATTGTTATATTTTACTATCAGATTTTAACTAACCAGTTAAACAAAATGCAGTTATTGTATTAGCCATTTTAAAACTATTATGGAACTCTTTTAACAAATAAACATATCATATAATATTATGATACTTACAATATTTTTTGGATACCTATAAAATGTTTTACTCATGTCAAATATTGGTTTTTGTTTATGTATTGAAAATAAAATACGCTGTTTTAGGTAGCTAGATAGCTTTTCCCGTGTTATGTGAATTGTTTGTATTAAGATTATCATCACAATAAAGATATGGTTTACTCTAAAAATATAATACTCTAGAGCTGATAAGTTATTTGGCGAATTCTATATAACATGAACAAATTAGTGTGATATTGCTTGAGGCTATTTACTTGCCAATTAGCTTATCCTTACTAAATTATTATAAATAGGAATTTCTTGCCAGTACGGACGCTCAATTTTTGACATTTCGAATTCTCGTCGCTCAACTATTGCGATCTTTTACAAACTTAACAGAAACAATACTGAAAAGCGACGCAGAAAGCTAGTTCGTTTGTGAAGAATTTTTCATTCGCGTTTGAAGAAAGACTATTATTATTTGGCATTTAGTGTTTACATTTCGCAACACCAGGCTTTCAAAGGAGAGCTAAATATGGTCGTGTCGCTTTTAAATGATACGAAATATTTGTTTATTGTGCTCACTAATACGTGTTGCTCAAATAATAATGGCGCCGATTCTCTTGTTCACAAACTATACTAAATTTAAGTTCAGTGTATCTTCTTCTTTCTATTTCGTTAAGAAAAGGACCGAAGATAAATATTAGTTTAGTCCTGTCAAATTAAGATCTCCATAGACAAGTTTAGACGTGATTAAAAAATTGTCTACTAAAAATACGTCAATTTACGTCAGGCGCTGACTAATTTAACAGGAATAAACTAATATTTATCTTCTGTCCTTTTCTTAGTGAAATAGAAAGAAAAAGATGCACTGAACCTAAATTTAGTTTAGTTTGTGAACAAGGGAATCAGCGCCATTGTTCGCGTCTAAGCAGCCTTTAGATTCAGCCGGCGACGCACGTGAGGTCGAGGTCAACTGTGAATGCAAAAAAGATTTAGGAATGTTACGAAACTTGTTAGAGATAATATATATCGACGTACAGTCAGACAGAAGTTGGTTGGTTATTGTAAAAATATCATACACGTAAATGTTATTTAAAGTGCTAACGTCTTTTTATCGCGATCACTCGAAAGTTATTTTTAGCTTGGTGCTATAACGTAGAGATTAGATTGTAACGATAACTATGCCCGACTGTAGACGTTGTAATTGAACCTGTAATTTAGGTACGTTTTGAAAGTCTATATCAGTAATATTATTAATGTGCATATTTTAATGAAACGTGAAAACAAAACGCTTTCAGTGTATAGATTTCCACATAAGCACATAATTACGTACAAAAACAATGAATTAACCATAACAAAAATAAATATTTTATTATGAAAAATGAAAATAGATGTATTTATAGGTAAATAGATATTGTGCCATTTTTATCAAATATAAAATGTTTTAAACTTTCTAAACATAAAGTATTAAAATATTCTGTTGGATACATTTTCAAATAAACACTATTCGCAATAAAATATTATAACCTTACTAATAAACGTTGTATAGAGTCTGTATAGTTACACAACGTTTTGTCTTCTTCTTTTGAAAGTCAAATTACTGACGACTGAAAGAGAGAAATCAGTGTGTAACTATGCATCTGATGTAATGCGTTTAAGGGAGGAGGTTTAAGGGAGTTACTGTATACACTTTGTACGTATCGTTCACATTAAATAGCAAATTCTAACTTCTATAGCACAGGACATTCTGATACTTTCTTATTATTATCGTATGGTTATCGTCCGCTTTTCATAAATCGCAATGCTACGTTGTGTCACCTCATTGTGTAATTAACTTCTCTCTTGATTAGTGGCTTTTGTGGTCGCAGGTATGCTCACCACATCTTCATTTTTATTTCTCTGGAAGATCTGTATAGCCATCTTTACCGCCAAATATCGGCAATTTGACACTATAGAGAGCAGGACTTTCTTTTGTTTGTGCAATTGTCTTCTACTTATATACCAGTTAAAAAGTGCGCAACAACTGCATAAAAAAAAATCAAAATTGCGTCGGGCTATAAGGTTCTATTTCCTTTCTCAAATGTAACATACTATACGTATCTACTATGATATCAATCCACGCGAGCGTTTCTTGCTTAACTGTCGCTTTGGACATTATGGTGTCTTGTATATTTTACAGCTGAATTAGAATTCTGTAACACACCCAAGTAGGTATCTCTTTCTGCCTGAAAATATTTTACAGTTCCTGTATAAGCTTTCCATTAAGGGGTTAGGGGTAGTCAGAGGCATGAAAAAAATGAGAATTTTCAATATTTATTTCTTGTCAGTAACTCAATTTATTTAATGAAAGTAACAATATGACGTCATTACATTATGTTTCAACTCGACTTCACGATAAATTTGAAAAAAAAAAAAAAAAAAAAAGTTATAGCTGTTTGTGTTAGACCCTGTTCCATAAGGAGTGCCTTGCGGTGACCATCACAAATCCTTGCAGATTCACCTAAAATCAATGGGACAGGAAAACTTACTTATTTTAATAGATAATCTAGTGCCTGATCGAAGTTTTTTTTTTAAATCAATAAAATGGCGGCCTCAGGAAATTTATTTAAAGATTTTCGGGAAAACACTAACAGTTAATTGTTTATAAAAAAATGGAAGCTTTAAAAATAAAATCGATCAGGCACTAGATTATCTATTAAAATCACAAATTTTTCATGTCGTATTGTTTCGTATTGTGTCATATTGTTACTTTAATTAAATAAATTGAGTTACTGACAAGAAAAAAATATTGAACATTCTCATTTTTTCATGCCTCTGTCGGACTATCCCTAACCCCCGAAGTTTTCGATGTACAGAATTATAGGTACTTGTGTTTTTAATTCGATTCGAAGTCAGTTTATTTATTTCAGTATCACAGCTTTCGCAAAGTGTTACGTTTGTACCACAAAAATAGGTACAATTTAGGACTCCGGCCTACCGTAACCTAGTCATCATTAGTAGCTGAAACATTCTCACTCTACCTATTCTTAGCATATAATGTAACAAACACTGAAAAATCCTATATTGTTGATATTAATTAGTTTATTTCTAGCTATGTACTCTGTGTGATATCTCATTTGCCTTACCTACCCAATTTGAGTCGTGTTTATACAAATGTTAATTAAGCTTGAATAATAGATGTAAAAACAGAATTTGTTCAAACTATGCAGGTCTGCGCGCCGCCCTCACAATATTTATATGATTTTTTTAAAACACGCTTATGTTATTAAAAATATTTAAAACCAGTCGGTTGATTCTGTAAAAATCTCACCGTGAAAACTTGCGTGGAGTGAGCTGTCAGTGTCATGCCACTGACGCTAGGGATTGCCCAAGCATAGATTTACAATCATAATCAAGATTTTAATAATATTTTGTATGCTAATTCTATTGATTTTATATAATTTCAAAGCTAGTATTTTAGTTGCCAAAACATCGCTATGTAAGGACTAGTCTAGGAAAAAAAAAACAACATTCTCACTAAGTTTCTGTTTTGCTATTTTATTTTAAAACCTCACAAAATAGTAATGTTTTGGTAACTAAAATACTAGCTATGAAATTATATAAAATTATCAAAAGAATTAGTATAAAAAATATTATTAAAATCTCGATTATGATTGTAAATGTATGCTTGGTCAATCCCTAGTATCAGGTGGGATGACACTAACAGCTCACTCCACGCTCACTTCACCTAAGTTTTCACGGTGAGATGGTTACAGAATCGCACTGCTGGATAGGTATACACGGTAATCTTCGTGTTTCCTAATTAGTAAGCTAAAAAAAAGAGTAAAATCGCTCCACAGAGACAAAGCTTTCTAATGCAAAAAAACCGCGCTGTTGGTTTTTAAACGCTAGCATTAGCACCGTAAGTTCAAAATCCGACATCACGCCTTTATTTAGTCATTCATCTGGATGATGCCTAGTGTTAGTGTAAACGGTTAAACAGTGTTAACGGTGTTTTGTACTGCCGCGCTTTGTAGTAGTGCACCTATCATTGCTCGTTTGTATGAAGTTGTCTCTCTGTTGGGTTAACTACTCCGGTCGCAGATCGTCATGTGTCACTCAAAAGATTTGAAAAGTTTTTTGGAATTGTATAGAGTTGTTAATCTATAATTTTGTTATCATGGTACAAAAAAGGCAAGTACTTCCATGGTTGTAACAGCTCTATATTAGATCGCATCATCGGTCGTATTTCTGAAGATAGACGATGATTCCCGAAGCTCTTACTTATCTCGCGATATGAACTATATATTCTGTTGTTTTGTTTGCAATGTCGGTAGGTATGCTCTTCTTTTCTCTCCCATAATGTAGAGTTAAAAATGGGTTATATTAATAATCGAAGATTTTTAAAGTATTTTTGTAATGATGTATCCATTTTATAACTTCAACTTATATGGCAAGGATGCGGATCAACACCTTGTTTATTTGTAACAATATCCAGATTCGAAAAGACAATAATGAATACACGAGCACAAATAAATCCATATCACTGAATCTCATCACTAACTCTTTTATATCCTGTATCCTGTTTCAATTCACTCACTTTCAGGAACTTTTTTTAGTGAAAATTGTTAACGCATAATGAATTTAGTCTTTGGTGCCTATAATGTGAAAATATTAAGCAATAACTCAACCCTAGCATAACTGTTACAACACTTCTATGTTAATATTGTCTCTGTTCTGTAACTATACACAATCTCATTAATAAGTAGGAAAATAAAACAAAATAATGTAGTAGACTTACCTTACTACCTGTACTTTATCATTATACGCACTTGTTGCAGCGTATAAAAAAAAATGTGATGTCTACGTGAATTTTCTTGTTTTCTATTGCAAGTAGCAGTTCGCTGTTTTGTTTAGCGCAATGTCGCTGCCTCATGCTTGAAGGTTTTGTGGAAATAGGTCCCCATCTCTCTACAATCACCGCCCCGCGGCGCTTGTGCCACAGAATATATATGTACAGAAGACGGGCTCCATACAACGAACGATAACGAACGCGTATGTACAGAGATCTCAAAGTATTTTAAGGCGGGATCACATCTCCGCCGCGAAACTATAGCGGCCAAACTGCAGTAGTTCCACCATGACTTGTCCGTTGTACGACAAGCGAATCAGAAGCGAAACTGCTTGTTCTATTTCGCCGATTTGCTCTGAAGCCAGTTACACCGCGCTCAGCCTGCTATTTCGCTACGGAGCTGCGTTTGTTTTGCACGTATCTGTGGAAGTCGACAAGTTTAAAAAGCGAAACTTGTTTTGTTTTGTAAAATGGATATTGATTTTCGGAAAAACTAATCTAAGAGGTCCGAAGTAGACCTATAGGTACTCACTGTATTAAGTCGAAATCGACATTTTGTTCAGATTGCTACAATTCAACTGAGTCATGACGTTCCGCTTCTCGAATGGTAACATAATGTAGTAATGTTTCATAGCGGAATACGTAAAGCGGATTCCCATAATTATTTTCGCGGCGGTGTGTTAAGGCCCTAAACAAATGTCAATTCCGTGTGTTTTTTCGTTATATGGAGCGCATCTTGTCTATATTGTGCCTTTGTTGCGATATCGCAATTGTTACACAATCGCAATTGCGACTGCGTTGCAATCGTGCACTGACCCATAATACGCTGCATGATAGGCCTCTCATGCGACCCGAGTAACGGCGGCCGAATGTTTATGTAAGTCATTAATTAGACCTTCTTTAATTTCAAATATCATGAATGAAGTTCAAAATATTTACGGCATAGTAAGGATGGAGCACTAACTTTAAATGTATGCACAATGTTAATCAATATTTTGTATTGAAATGCAAAATGTTTTTTCTTTATATTACCAAAGCTACGTAAATCTATGTTTTGTATTCTAGTTTAAGTATAGTTATAGTGAGGCTATGATATTTGACTGATACTGAAAGTGTGTACCATTTTTTTCTGGCAAAATTAATATATGTTCTGTTAACTAAAAATATGAAGAGGATAGTTCACCTAATTCTTCATACTTTATTGGTGATTATTTCTATGAACTGCTACTGTATTTTTCGTGTGTTGCATATCTTGCACTTATTCATGATTGTTATCATAGCTATATTACAGTCTTTTTATTATTATTTTCTTTGCTATATCAACTCGAGGAACGAATATCATAGTAACTAAGCTTTGTACGACATTATTCTTAAGTGTATTTACTAGCACTTGTGTGCTCTTGTGTTCAATAAAATTCCTACGAAATTTACATTTAATTTTGTATTTACCAACCGCACCAAAACTTGTGAAGGAATGTCTTAAGTAGAGGATGGCGCCAGAAGCACATCGCTCTTACATTAGCGCCGAGTGACAATAGGCGCAGGTCGATCGTACTGATCGCACAGTAGAAAAGGCAATGTGTGGGTTTGCAGACACGTTCATTGTGTTGTGACGACTACGCTGCGTAACGACTCACTTTAATGTCCTTGCGCAACTTCGCCGTCTACTGCGCAGGCGTGCGCCTCTCCTTCAGAGCGGCAAATACGTTTGGCAAGGACTATGATGTTATTCACATTTCTTTTAGGTACTCTTGCTTACATAGGTTGGCCGAATCTTCTATGAAATGGCAGTTTTTGGAACTTGTTGCATAGGACATAAGGTCGTTTTTTTGTTTAACACCTATATTTTTCTAACGACTATTGCCCCCATTTATTTACCTTTCACAGAAAAGTTGGTCAAACCTCAGAACACATCAAGAAAAAAAAATCTAATGTGTGAAATATTATAAGGTCAACTCGAATTCATATTTCTAAACAAAACATGATACTGTCTAATGCAAGACCGTTCGTGATGCATAAAAGTGATGCTGTCGGACCAACGTAGTGGGAAAGGGCGTTTTCGCTTCTGCATTGCGACGAAGCCCCTATACGTTGTCGCGCTGTTTAGCGGGCTCCTTGCGATTTACAAGCAAGTCACTTACAGTGTCGGCTGTTTTGGATTTAGTGGTAAAAGCGGCCTATTTTGCTTCCATGGCGAAAAACATTTTGTTGGAACGCGAGGAGGGATGCGCGCGCACGACGTTCCGCAATATGCGAGTCTCAACAGTCGCGTGACAGTTGCCGCGCTTGCCACAAGCTAGTGAACGCGACCCTAAGCTACTGTGAACCGAGTTCGCGCGAAATTCAACGCATAAAGGCTAGAGGAATACATCGAGCACACTATGCAAGATACGTACCTAAAGTAAGTATGAAACACTTTTAAGCTACTTTGAAAAGTTTACAAAACTATACTGCTGTCGTAACTTTTGTTCCCAGAGTGATTTAAAAGTTTTTTTTGGCCTTTGCTTAAAAATTGGTGATATAATATTCCGTCTTTTCATTCTATGCCGCATACCGATGACAACGTAAATTCTATGTAAACATTCTACGGTATTTTGGTTGGCTTCAATCGATAAAAAATTCGGCTTGGTCACGACAATAAGTAGGGTGAATATACGGTTGCGTGGTTTGTTCCCTTTAGGCACGGGTTTGGCTTTCGTGTTTGCATCTTGCGATAGCTACCATTCTATTGATCCAAAATGTACGCGTTGAACGCCTTTTTCGTCAGAAAATATTTAACCTTTCATTAGGTTTTAACCGGTGACAGAAAAATAATTATCTAGTTACGGGAAATACACGTGTAATTCCAAATGTCTGTGGTTGTTTGTTTCCTAGCACACAGGTCAATAGAAATAGTCTAATAGATGCATAATAATAGTGTAGTAAGAAAATTTCATGTGTTGATTTTATTTAGGTAGCCTAGTACCTAATAGACACATAATCCTAAAAAAAATACCATACTATCATACTTTTGTATTTCTTATACTTAGGTAGATACAGTGAACTCATATATCTTACGTAAATATTTTTTACTCTACGCGATTTGTTCCCACCCTACCATGATCCATATTTGGGAAAGAAAGGGACGGTATATCCAAGGAGTCATCAAGGGTAGATTCATTCGCGAATATTTACGGTGGCTGTAGATAGAGAGTGAACATTTTAACGTTTCTGCAACGTTTAAGAGACATCGACGAGCAAACTGTTACCAGGAATTCAGTATATGATTGACTCATATCATCGGCATAGAAATGCGTTGGTTACAAAGAAAATCGGCTGTACGATACAAAAGTACAATTCCTACACGGTCAAACGTATTGCACAGCTGTTTTTTTTTATAATCGACGCAAAATTCTACCCTAGTGCGAATCACGTACTTAACCCTTCGACCGCCAACGTCGCCTAAAGGCGTAAAAAAAAAGTGTCCAGACCGCCAACGACGCCTTTAGGCGACACCACTTTTGGCCCTTATTTACAGGGAATATAGTTAATAATTATTTTAACAGTTTTTTTATATCATCCCCATAGTGTATCAAAGCGAATAAAATAAAAGCTTGTTCTTTGACGTATAATCTTGAAATTTCAATTTTTATAAGACCATCTGTAAACTCGTAAACATATAGGCCCACCAGACGCCATAGTCGCTTTAAAGCGACACTAGTGATTAGGTAAAAGTCGATATTCATTTATTAATAATACTTCAACCCTAAAATATGAAACATTTTCTTTGGAGTAGTCCGTCATCGTCGCTTTTAAGCGACAGGCTCTCATTTTAGGGATGTGCTATAATCGATAATTTCGTAATTTTAGATTTTTTATTGTTATTTTAAGTTTCGCTGCGCGACGCGTGGCGGTCAAAGGGTTAATTCATGGTCACAGTTTGCGCGTCGATGTCCCATACACCGTATAAGTATAGTAAAAGCTTAAAATACGACTAAAGTTATAGTTACTAAGTAACTTTAAAAGAGTGTAATCGACCGTAAACGAGAATAATCAACCGTATAAAAAGTTCTAGTAAAAACGAGATAGGGAGTAAAAGGTTATAGAAATGTAGGTATGTACTCTACGTAAATACGTTACCCTACCTACTCATGTTTTATTCACTATACAGGGTGGAAAAAATCAATGGGTCCTGGAGGGGAAGTACCTTATATCCTTTAGTTAGCTCATTTTACTGAAAGGAAACATCACTTTATTTTTTAAAAGAAATAAAACTGCATTCAAAGATCTTCTAAAATTCGTTTGTCTTACCCGGGAATCGCAGCAACAAAAATTAAAAAAAATAATCCCTAGATATTTTACTATACGAATTGGTAGGATTATTGTACAAGATAAAATTTATCGAATGGAAAGGAAGGTACAGTGAGAATTTTCAAATTTACAAAGTGCCTCTTACAAGATTCCTGCTGACGAATGCAAACTATGGTGCGAATGGCCCTTTTTTGTAACACAAATGCTCTCTGTATATTGTAATCGTAGCTGGATCCCCAGCATAAGATGCTGTACTCGTATCGTAAACTTGGGTCGATCAACGCATAATCGACTTTTTTAACTATGTAATGTCAATATAATTTCGTAGTTTTCATTTGATACACTATTTTGTTCTTTTTTCAAGAGCTTTACTGCTGCATTTGTATAACGTTTAGTTTAGCCGCGAAGATTCATAATGTATGGTGTCTAATATAGGGACAAAGCCCCATAAAGGGTTAAGGTAAGTATAACAAGTGGCTATGAATAAGTAACGCGTTTTAATACAAAATTAATTTCATAGCAAGAGAGCCAGGCAATTCGCAAGTTGCTTGTAAGTCTCATACGTACCTGTATCAGAAAGGTTTGGTCAAATTTAAGAGTGTGGTAGTTGTATAGACCATCAAGCTGAACTACTCTCTCCATGGGACCAACATCATAAGCGCGGCTCTCCCGTAATCTAGAATACCTATTATTGCAAGAGGATCGCGCTTACGATGGGCGGGCTTGTTAGTTCGTGTGAAAAGGCACTTGAAGCTGATCAACATGTGCATTTTCCCACAACAATGGACAGTGCGAGGAAACTGGGCGAAGCTTATACTTCGAGCTGCACTTTTAATTATTTTCTGAAAAACAAACCCGCAATCTCACGATCTCACGTGGGACTGACTGAAGGTCACACACGAGGACATAAACTCTTCACCTAAGTTCCGTTTTCGAAAGATATTTTTTCATAGAATAATAATGCCGATTTTAAACGTGATTGTGCAGTTAACGGTGGGTATGAACATCACCCATCTTTGAGGTCGATTCACAAAGCTTAGATGCGAATTTGCTGTTGGTATTCTTCGTAAGCTTAATGCTATATTATTATTTTCGTGCTGACGCTGAAAATGGAACTATAATCAACATCTACGTGGCGGCCAAAGAGAATGTGGTTAAGTCCTCTACATGTGCACAGAGAGGTTTTCCACGGTTCATTTTTTACCAGCATTTGTTTCGTTTCTGGGTCACTTTGTGGTCGCAGTGGACGATTCCACTTAAATGTTTCATACAAAACGAAGCTACCGGATGTACTGCTGTGTCTTTAACTCTTGTTTCAGCGGCGCTGATTCTGAAATGAGGTTAAAATAGAAATCCAAGATGGCGGCCATGATAGCGTAACATCGCGCCTGTATTCCCTAAAGGGACAGGCAGAGTTGGGTTAATTCATGCTAACCTATTTGGTCGGGAAGGGTACAGTTAAAAAAAAAAAAACATGTTATAAGAAGATAATTGAGGCGAAAATAAGGCGATTACCTATTACTAGAAGATCTAACAGTTTTTAGAGGGTCAATTAAATATTTCCCGACGGGAAGTCGTATTATTATAATCAGCATTAACTGATTGTTTCAGTATCGGTAATATTTAAGTATAGAGCTTGAAAAACAGAAACTAACTCAAATGAAACAGCCGTTCATTTAACGGTGAAGGAAAAAATCGTGAGCAAACCGGCATGTCTTAGAACGTCAGAATACAGGAAGTACCTACTAAAATCCGCGTTCAAGTGTAATCGCAAGCCGTACGCTGTGTCCAAAATTGGTCCAAATTCAAAACAAGCGGCCCCGCCCGCCGCACTCTCACCCGCCTAATGGCTACTACGAGTAGTTCAGACTTTTTTTACCCGTTACTGGGGTAAACGTTGCGAATATTGGAGGTCGGATAATAATAAAATCAAATTTGTCCTTTGCTATAAAGATATGAATATTTTATGTGTCTATTTCCCATTTCGTCCACTTTCCCAAAACGTCCATAAATCTACAATGCCCAAAAAGTCCACGAAATGGGAAATATACTTATATCTGTGTACCCGATAATCAAGAAATAGAGAAGTTCTTTAAATAAAAAAATGGTTATGATCGAAATCAAAAGTCATTTATTCAAACTAGGCTGAGAATCAGCAATTTTTGAACGTCAAAATTACATAGGTAAGACAGTCCCCCAAAACGCCCGCTCTTCACCACTTCCTAGTGCTTTAGCTGGGAAGAAGAAGTGGCGCAACAAACTCCCCAGCAGCACAGCTGTCTGTGCAGTTATAAGAACTTGATTCTAAACTATAAGTGGTAAGTAATTATCATTACGAAACACAAAACATTAAATTATTTGCTATATGTCAGCCAGCACACGGATAAAAGTCCACACTAGGTAATAAAAAGAAGGGAAAATCAAAACTTATATTGGCAACACTCACAAGATGGACGCATCAATTTCTATGACAATTACAAACTAAACAATTTGTTCGATAATTAAATAAGACGATATCTGAATGTGCTACTTACATGTGAAATTTGATTCCATCTAGTCTATTTGTACACATTTTTTTTCACAAAAAGACACAATTTTGGATTTTATATCTTTATATCTTTCATACGATATGCGTAATAAAACGAAAACAAAAGAAACGGAGGACTGAGGTCCCGAATTTTATCACGGTCATAACTTTCAAACAAGAAGTGGTGACCTGCCGGTCGATTCTGTAAAAATCTCACCGTGAAATCATAAGTGAAGTGAGCACTTAATAATGTTAATCCCTAGCGAATAACAGCTAACTCCACGCTCACTTCACCCAAACTTTCACGGTGAGATGGTTACAGAATCGCGCGGCTGTTCTTGCTTTCACAAATTTTCACAATTTATTTAGTAGCATATAGGATTTCAAACAGTAGCTGTAAGTTAATGATTTCATTTTATTTGCGTAATAAACTTTTACGTGTATTAGAATTGAGGGCTCATTTTGTACGAAGATATACAAAGTAGCACAGTGTTTTGCGATAATATCTTGTTTTCACAATTTTTTTTTGGCCTAAGCTTAGATTTTGGCATAGAGACTTTAGTGTCCATAGTTTATCAGGTTCAGGTGGGCCCTCAATTCTCTATGTGAGAACTGAGAGCCCAACTTTACAGTCCATAACTCGGTTATTTGACTTTCACAAAATCAGATTCCAACTTTCACAATTCTTTGGGAATGTTCACTAAATCCTAAGCACATTTTCAAAGACTTTTAACAAAGTGGCCCTCACAGCACACGCACATCATAAGACGGCATAATTAAATTAAATTGGGCACCGGTAAGACACGTTACGCGTTCACAGAGTAACTAATCGGCTGCGCGTCAAACTACCCCATATATGTAAGAGCAGTTTTTGACGCTTCATTATTAGGCTCGGTCACGGTTTCTGGTACTTTTCTGTATTCTGAGCATAGAACCACAGATTCGAAGACGTGTGCAACCCGCACTGGGCCCGCGTGGGGGATTAAGGCCCACGCCCTCTCGAGAGGAGGCCTGTGTCCCGGTAATGGGAATATTATAGGCTGATAATGGTGTTATATTTAACGTCTCATTTTCATAAAACTCATGAGAAATGAAAGTATGATGCTTCACTACAAGTAATTGCGCTAGAAGTGTTTACCACTGAGTATTTATTTATTACAGAATTTTCTCTTAAATAGCACTAATAATACTTAAATATTACTTCATACTGAAACAATCAGTTCATGCTGAATGATAATAATAGGACTTCCCATTGGGAAATATTTAATTGACCCTCTAACTCTAAAAACTGTTAGATCTTCTAGTAATAGGTAATAGCCTTATTATCGCCTCAATTAGTCCGACACGTAATTGGCCGGCTTTTTCCCACTTATTATTAATAATATCGATTTAACAATTTTAAATCTCTTAAACGACCACACCGAACGGAATCGTGACGGAATGCTGAATAACGGCTTACATTTAATACAGTTAACCAATTTAATAAAAACAAAAACAACCGTTCCGAGAAAATAACTTTCCTATACCTACACATTATTTTAAGACGTTGCTAATTAAAATTAGCGAAACATGATTAGACTAAGAAGCACGTGGCAATGAGGGAATTCATCATAAACATGGTAGCTATAAAAATATAGTAGTAACGTTTGTTATCAATGACAATGTAGATATGTGTGTAGAGCGAGAGAATGCTCGGCGACGTGATCACCCAGGAATTTCTTTATAATTTAGTATCGATTGACCTGGGGATGCGGAACGAACGCGTGACCTTGGAGCGCCCAGCTGCCGGAGGAGCTCCAGCGAGGCGACCTTGACTTCAGATTGCCGCGTGCGCCTCACGCTTCCCTCCCGGATAACACCGCCCCTAGTCGTCGCTCCGTGGCGGTGCGTCAGTTTTGCGCGATACTTGCCGGTTAAAACGATAGTTTTTGCGCAAAATTCGCGAATTTCAATGTGTTGTCGCAATTTAAAGTCTAATAGAATTTTGTTCAATCCATGATCTCGCATCTCATCGTGTTTACTCGATTACGTAAGTGCGTAACGTTACATCAGTCTTATATACATCGTGTGAGCGTACTTGACCTTGCACCCCGGCGCCCAGTCTGGTTATTGCATTGCGGAGCGGAGTGACGTCGTACTAATGGTGCGTAGTTAGGCTCTCAAAATGTTTTAATTATAACTTTTATCATGCCTGTACATGTCAGTGTCTGTGTTTACTAATAACGCATTGCGTAATAACAAAAATAAATCCTTTACGCGAATAAATACTACAGTTCAGTGAATTTCGGCAAGTACAATAGTAACAATTTTGGCATTTAGCCAATTTAAATTGTGATTCGTGTCTTCAAACGTAAAAACACAGATTGAAATTACGTCCCACACATCGCAATGCGAAAATGTTTAGTTCCAACACGTATCTTAAATGTCGATAACTATATCGTTGCTGAATATTGGTGTGATGTGGTGCAGTTAATTGGCTCGGTTATGCCGTAGCGGCGTCAATTTAATTAGTGCCCGTGACGTTGTGTTTTAATATTTACATTTCTAATGTAACCTTTGGCTTTGAGATCCAGGGCCATTGAAAGAACCTGAAAACTGCGAATTGATGCGGCTACGAATGCATACAAGGTTGCGAAATGATCTTGCGTAGCGCTACGTGCGGTCGTGGAGGCGCTTCGTAGCGTGCGGCGTAGCGCTTCCGCGAGGCATGCTTGCTCTGGCTACGAAAGCTATGCATGAAACCTCTCACACGTTGAATGTACACCATGACATGGTGTACATTCAACGCGAAATTATAACGAATCGTTTGTGAAACGTTAGTGAAACGATTCGTTATAATTTTAACAGTGATTTAACACATACAAAATTGTATAAGTGACACGTTTTTTTTGCAATCATATTTATTGATTGACGCGAGTTGTAAATTTTACTGGAAATCATTATTTCTGGCATCGTTAGGCCTTCACTCGACCCGTCGGGTTCGTTTTCACTACGTAATCATACCTAGGCCGCATTCTGAAAAGGGTGTGGTATATTTAACCCATTGTCTCTATGCGAAAAGGGGTCACCGATTCTGTTGAATTTCGTGTGGTATGGTCTTGGTGCGTTTATTTATTTATTTATTTAATACTTCAAGCACATAAATGTACAGAGGCGGGCTTAATGCCATAGGCATTTTCTACCAGTCAACCTTTAGGTGATGCAGAAATAAGCAGTAGTAGAGAAAATTGAGGAATAAATATTGTAAATATAAGTATAATATATGTATACATAATTACGCACAAATAAATATACATAAATACATGAATATATCTACTAAAAAGAAATAAACAATGAGAAAATATTAGCGTTATGATGATACTGCCAGCTTCTTGCGAATGTGCTCGCGAACCTTAACTTTAAAGGATAATCGGTTGGTTGCCATTCTGATTTCCTGGGTTAGCGCATTCCAAAGAGAGATAGACTGAACGAAGAAGGAAGAGTCAATGAAGTCTGTGCGGTGAGTGGGACATTGGAGAAGACGATTGTGTGATGAACGTAGATTTCTATTGTGGTTGGCGCAAATGTACTGAAAGTGGGGGGATCCCCTGGCTAGATAGCCAGGGGAAGAGGGAGAATCAAGAAATGAAAACAAGGAGGTCAGCGCCCTTACCTCTCTACCCTGGCGTATGGGCAACCACTTTAGAAGCGACCGATGCGCAGAGACATTATCATATTTGCGGAGATTGAAAACGAATCGAATACACGTTATTGAGAAGACGGTCAAGTTTCTCGAGAAGATCTGCATTCAGGTCATAGTAGCACACATCACCACAATCAATGATAGGGAAAATAAGGGACTGCACAAGCATTGCCTTCGTACTTGATGGTAATACATTTCTCAAACGGTACAGAGCCCGCAGCGTTCCAGTAACCTTTTGGCTCACCCTAGCGACTCGAGTCCGCCAGTTCAGGGTACAATCAATGTGCAAGCCTAGCTCCTTCACGTCAGTACCAAAAGGAACGATCGTACCATTGAAAATGACTGGCGGCAGGGTTGTACCATCTATCTTGCTAATACTACGAGAACTGCCAATGATGATTGATTAGTGGAGTTTACAGCTAAACCAAATCTATCAGACCAGGTTTTTATGGTTATCAAGTCCTTAAGTGCGTTATTCAAGTCTTCAAGTGCGTTTTAGTTTCTATTTCTTGCTTAGTGCATTTATAACGGCCGAGGCGATACAGTAGTGTAGTAGTGCAATTTACTGCACTTAAAGACGGTATTTGATATGAAGAACAAATTATTATAATTGTTAGAATCACGTTATTAGACTAGTTAAGAGTAGTACTACTACAGTCAAGAATATGATAGATTGGGATTTATTTATTAGGATTAACATGGCGATGACAGGCTTTACCTATCGTTCCAAAACGTCTTCAATCGTCTTTACTTGGCGCCATCTCGACGGGCGAGAGAATGGCGGCGATGGCTTTTCCGTGCCATCTCGAATGCACAAGTGAGCGAAGCGAGCCTGGAAATTTTAGCACTCTCAGATATAGATTTTTTGAAGTACTTATACAGAAAAGTAGCTAGGCTGCAAGAGCGAGGCAAGCCAGCTCGCATATTATGTTGCTAGCAATATATTAGACAAGTTTTATGGATCAATAATGCTCCAATCCAACAGAGTCGCCAGGGCTGTCGTAGAGAAATTAAGAAAATCGTGTCGCCTTTGCACTTAAAAGTTTGGGACGCCCGAAAAACCTGCGCTTATTAATTATATTATATTAATAATTAATAATTCTAAAATAAACGATTTTTTCTTAAATATTTGACCACAGAGGCGAGACTTTTATCGCCAAATCAAGGTGGAGTATGTGCATTAAACTTTTAAGCGCTTGGCTAAATAACAATTGCTGTGCGCGCGGCTACAAATCGATAAAATAATACCCACAATAAATAAGGAGGAGGAGCAATCGTTGTATCGATTGAAAAATAGTCAAAAAGTTTTATATGTTTTTGTTTTAAATCAGCCTTAAATTAATCACCCCTCAACACTTCCACTTTCTTTGACAGATTCGAATAATTCCGCTTCGTCGTCACCTTCTAATATTCTTATTATTCCCTCAGTAGTCGCAATTATTGAAATGTGACTATTGTATCGACAATACACAGATACTCACGAACAACATTAATGGAAATTTCCATTTGTTTGATCCGCTTGTGACGCAGGCAGTGGTCGTATTAATGCGACAGCTGCGCTAGACAAACTAGAGAAATGTGTTGCAAACATAAGCGTCTAGGGATAGGAACTAACGTCAAATGTTGTCATTATACAAAGACCCCGAGGGATATTTTTAGGAAAAGAATTAATAACACAAGGCAATATGTTAAATAAACTTTATTTCGTATGACACTGTTTATTTTATGCTGTTTGTTATTTCGTTTTGACCCTATGGTCTAGGTATGACCATAGGGTCATACCTATTTATGTGACGCGCGCTGTAGGCACCGAAGAAAAGTCCAAGCTGCCAATTACTTATTTTTGTTTAAGCTTTACAATACTTAGAGCTACGAGACATAATTTTAAGTAGGTAATTGTTGTAAATAATATCTCTGTTTAATAATGGTTTTAGTTGTACCACGCAGTTAATAGGACGAAAATAGAACGAAAAAGTCATGCATATTCTCTGTCGCAGAAATACGACACGAGCGGTAGGGGCACGCAAATATGTGTCGCATATTTCACACAAGCAGTCAAAAGGTTAAAAATGGAGTGTTCCTGGCAGAATTCAACTGCGCTCCCCGAAGTGGGTGCTCATACTGCTTGACGACCTATGCCTACGCTAATCACGTAATGATTTCCTCAGAGCGCACTCGCAGAGAAAGATAATAAATGCTACGGACCTCATTTATCGCCACTTTGCGGTGCGCTGGGTGCTGCCCTTGTCTGCCACGCTTGTCTTTGCCCTTGGCTTGCCCTCCTCTAGCTCCGGGGCTGCTACTAGGTAGTTGGAAAAATTACACGAATTACTGAACAAGTGGTTCTAAGGTGTTAAAGCTTGAAAGCATTGAAAGCAAAATTGAGAAGCAACATTGCCCGCAATATCAAATGTAGCTGCAACATTCTCTACGTAATTTATGTTTATTATAAATACGGAACGTCGGCATATTACCAGCAACACTGCAACATTGCATGTTGCCTGCAAAAAAAACGCGCAATACAAAAAAAAAGTAGATAATGTTACTCGTACGCATCTTTAAATGCATACATAATTAGTAATGTTAATACCTACAACCAATGATATTACCTATAAGTTAAAAGAGGTGTTAGGTTATACACGCTCCGCACGGTTATGGCACGATAAAACTTAGCTAATTAGCCAAGTTTTCTTCGTCTTGTCTTTTTTCGCGTCCGTGTGTCATCTAAAGCTGTGTCCAGATATGTTCTTTTGTCCGTACCGTACCTGCGTTTCGTATCAGCGTCGCGATCCAAGAACGCTAGTTTGGACGCCCGTTCGGTACGGTACGGTGGTACGCGCTTAATAGTGTGATATTTTGCCGTTTTTGAAGATTGAATGTTGGGTAGGTACCTATCTACGTCCTTTAACGTACTGTCTACAACAATGTTTACATCACACTTTGTAGCTAAAATGTCGCCGTCCAGACTACTGACCCCTGAACCAACAAGGGCGTGGACATTGAAAGTAAAGTTAAATATACTGGCATTGACTCTCGATACTAAGTAACTTGTTCTAGTTAGGTGAAAATAGAGCCATTCAATGTTGAGGAAAACAGTTTTAGTGGGTCGCGATGTAAACTGCAGCTTTAGTTTATTATCAAATAAATAGGCACATCCAGCATTTTTTTAAACACTATTATAACCTCGCGCCACGCCATAGGCTTAATATTGGTGTACACAAACACTTTTCGTATTGATTTTTAATTAAAGCAGAAGTATGTCAATGGAAATATAAGTTTTTCTTAGTAGCAGCTCTGAAACTGGATTTGTGCCCGATGGGTGACAGTAGGCTTCTACTTACATGTGACTTAAATATAATTGATGAAATATGTATGTCTATTGTGGAATTACTTTCCACCTTAAAATTCAATGTCACTTCTAAGTCATAAGTACAGACGCCAGCACATCAATCTACTCCCAAGTAGCACAGATAGCTGTATAACTACTCACTTTTAGACCTATTTGAAACTCTATGCGTATTAAGACTCTTTTAAGAGTACACTGGTGATCCTACAGTTGAATAATAGCTGTCAGTGATATTTAAACAGCTTAGGCTGATTAAGAGCTGCATTAAGGCTGATTAAGACCGACCAAACTACTATTAATATGCTGAGAGTGCTATAAAGGTATATTTTCAACGACTCTATTCAGCTTTTAACCTTTTCTAATGCCTTAACTGTAGTAAGGGCTGTTTAGTGGACGTAATGACGCCAAATGCTGTATAAGAAGGTATTTGTGCACTCCTATTACACTGACTTATTAAAGGGGCATGTGTGAACTATTATGACGTTAATAGCTGTGTAATGGACGATTTGTGGCCCACATTACAGCTTATTGCTGAATATGTCTACCGCTATTCAGCGTTTATACTGCCATTGATATTGTCTGCATGTCTCAATCGATCACCATCCGGTTCTGAAGTACTAATGATCTTAAAAGGCATTATTCTGTAATAAAGAAATGAAACAATCACTTATTGTTAGTAATAAGTAATAAATACATTACTTGTACAAAGGTATCATCTGGGTAGGTAGAAAGTATTGTTCGCATAACCTTTTAACAGATTGTAGGTTGTTTATGTCAATCGTAAACGTTATTTAGGTATGAAACAGAACTATTTATAGGTACATTAAAAGAGTTCGCAACGTTCCTTCCGATCATGCAAGCAACGACGACAAGCAACTGACGACCGTGCGTACCGAGAGCCGACACCGACTGAGCGAGCACTATAAAAAAATAAAACAGACGCATCTAGCGCGCGAACGATAGAAAGAGATGGCCGCATTTAGGCACATTGAAAACGCAGTTTTATAAACGAAAGCCGCGCGTGCGCGGACTGAGCAGCGATTGATACGATACATTATGAGGACCAAAGATCTCTAAGGGCCCCTTTATAATTTTTTTTCATAAATACAATACAAAAGGCAGAAATGAGCGTCAAAGTTCTAAATTCAATTACAATCAAACGCAAGGACTTAACTAAACGAAAGGGTTTAACTAAACGAAAATTAAGCGTGACGACACGTTTTGAGTAACAGCCTCCTTAGAGTATGTAAAAACAAGGAAATATGTTGAGGATGAAATATTGCATTTATGTTTATGTTGCTGTACAATTTATTTTGCAATTAAAAAAAAATATATCTATTAATATATTAATAACTTTCTACCCCATTTTCAAAGTTTGCGCGCGCGTGTAAAACGATGTGTTAAATAATATCACTTTGATAATTTTGAACTAAAAGTTATCCATGCGGTGGTTTTAGATATAATACTACGGATCCCTAAAGAGTCTGTATAACAACTGTTTAATTGTTCACATTATGGCTAACGGTAGAGCTTGTGGACCATTAAAAGTAAAGAAAACAGCTTATAGCTGCTTACAGTTCACATGTGTAGTTTTATTCAGTTTTTTGCTGCTTAGCAATACACTAGTGAACTATTACATAGCCTTTTGCAGCATATAAGAGTTTTAACTATTCACATCGCTGTTTAACATTGTATTGTATAACCTATAAATATACTGATTATTTTTTCAACTTTTATGATGTTTTGTGTATGAATTAGGAATGTATTGTATTCGTTTTTACTTCCTGATAACATAATAATAACTTTTATCCTATAATTCTTTTTAAAGCACTAAAAATTGTTTAATAAAATTTTCATCACGGCTTATTTATATCACAAAACTAATTAAAAACAGAATATTTTCGTGGCCCACTAAAATTTTCTTAGACAATATATATGTATAATGTCAGTGAAATTACATTCCCAATCATTTTTCTTTTATTATTGTGTAAAACAATGTACCAGGCAATATGAATATAATATTATCCACGTATAATTCATACTCCACGAAAAAAGTGTTCAATCAGCAGCTAGTAGGGTTATATTTGCTTCTATATGTTCACTTTTACACTGGTCGCAAGCAGGCTTTCCCGGTTTAAAACATCAATTAAGAGCGTAGATGTGACATCTTTACTGAATAAAGAGTAACTTGTGACCACTTAGTCAGTCGATATTCAGCGCATAGTACTGTCTTTACCTTTTATAACACTGTTAAATTGCTACTACACAGCTCCTAAGCAGCTACGTGAACTTAAGGCTGAATAATTTGTGCCCATTTAAGAGTTTTAAGAGCTATATAAGGCCCTATACAGCCCTTATGCAGTTTTTTTATTCAGCTTTAAGCATGATGGGAATCGGTTATTCGGCTGATAAGCAGCCTAGTGTGCTACTTGGGCTACAATCTGTCAAATTTCTTTAATAGATTTTCAAAGTTGAGAAAAAATAGAGGTTCAAAGTTGATTGGGAAAATTTGACAGTTTCGGGTAGCTTGATGTGCTGGTGTCTGTACAACGAAAGAACCGTGTCCCGAATAGTACGGGTTCTAGGCCATGACGAGTCCCGAAGTAGCTTATATATCATTAGATAGTTCATAGCCTATATACAAAGTGTAACGTTAAATGCGCAAAACCTCAGACACCCCAACTAATTTTTAATTCAATTGACCTATTTCAGAGACAAAATATTTCATTAAAAAAATTGTAAAGATTTTATGTGCTGTTTTAGTTTTACTGGCCATTCTGATGGTTTCTTGCGTCTGTGACGACGCTTTATCGAGGGAGGAGTCGTCACCGGGCCGCTGCGCCGCGCTGACATTGGGTTGCTTGACCTATTAATAAATAGACACGGCAACGTTTTTAATGAAGATTTTTTGAAAAATCTGACCTATATTAAAAAGTGGTTCAATCAATTCTGCTCATTATTATGATCAAACTATTTTCAGGTTTTGCGCATTTAACGTTACACGTTGTATATATAGAATATATCGTTCTTATGAGCGCATTTGGTTATATACCTTGTTAGCAAAAAAGTCAACTGATTTATATTAGGGTGACAAAAACCCATTTCATTTGTGAAAATATCGTCTATGTGTGAAATATTCCAGGGCACTGTGATTCTCCTTGCGACCAGAGCACCTCCTCGTGTTGACGCTGATAACGGTCAAAGTTTAAAAAACATAAAAAAGACTCAATAAAATCCTTCTATTGTAGGTACCTGCAAAAATGGGGCTCGAACCGTAGGTTGTTGCGCTCACTTAGCAACTCGTATTTGTTATTTGGGGTATGCACAGCCAATAAAACCTCCATCAACAAAAACGAAAGACATAATTATTTATAAGATTTGACAGTACCTATGAAGAATCTTCGCAGATACAAACGTCAATTAAGTCACCAATGTTGGGTTGCCTATAAACTCACGCCCACTTCGAACAACAATAAAATTATACTATTTTCCCCGAATGTACTCCCATGTCCGTTAGTATGCGATTCAGTAATGGACGCACCATGGCCCAAATCGGGACACGGTTCTTCGTCTAGCATGTTGATTCTGTAAAAATCTCACCGTGAAAACTTGCGTGGAGTGAGCTGTCAGCGTCATCCCACTGATGCTTAGGGATTGACTAAGCAAACATTTGACAATCATAGTCGAGATTAAAAAAAATATTTTTATGCTAATTCTATTGATCATTTATGTTATATAATTTCAAAACTAGTATTTTATTTGTCAAAACATTAGTATTTTGTGGAGTTTTAAAATAAAATAACATAACAGAAACTTAGTCAGAATATCAATTTTGTTGTTTTTTCAGACACGATATTTTATTTAAATTGGCCATAGTGAAACATTATTACGTTATTCGTATCATTTGAAACACCACTCGAATATGATATTTATAAGCCTCTGGATTGGATAGGGTTAATTCCTGCAGCCATAATACTGTTGTAGGCTGATAGAATACGGGAGAGTTTCACCTATGACATGAAAACGAGCCACGAGTATTATTTATGTGTATTTTTTTTTTCTTTCCAGCAACCCGCGACCCTGGAAATATGGGAGTCCCCTTAAATATTTATTTTATTCTGTTTTTTTGTATTTGTTGATACGGATACGGAGAGAAAACGAGAGTGTTTCTGTATCTACCTACGATAAGATATCGAGCTACGAGTATTATTTATTTATTTATTAAAACTTTATGCAAAAAAGTACTGTACAAAGGCGGACTTAATGCCTGAGGCATTAAGTATTACCTGCGCGTAGAAAGCATATTTATAGGTATCTTAGCTTTAGCTTATTTATCTTTTCTTTAGCTTGAAAGTGATATCAAGTCGCTTAGTGTATAACAATCAAGTGATGCAAACCAAAACATCGATGAATAAGCTTGCAAAATACTTGGATCAAGCTGTACAGATTAGTAGTTATAATAGAAAACGAAACGAACGAAACCGTGAACCGAACGTGTTACGAATAGAAAACTTGCTTCTCGCAGACGAAAAGACTGAATCACATTAATCAGCCTTAGTACCATTGAGATGGGATATAACAGGAGATGCCCTGTTATTCTATACACGGTTGTAGGTAGGTGCCAGAGCAGCCATCTTTGTCGCCAAGTTTCGTGGTAGTTCAGCTGTCAAATGGTTGTTTATTTTTTGTATTATTGAGATTTGCGAGAAAATTACGAGGACTTTACTTTTAAAACTGCATGTAAATGTTGAAAAACAGCAATTCAACATGCCTGTGTGTTGTATTGTGAAGTGTGGTGCAAGGAAGAATGAAAATCAACCTCAACTTTCTTTGCACAGGTTAGTAGCCGGTTTTCATGCAATAACACATACAATAATAGACATTCGATGATATAATCGTAACGCGATCATGAATTTATGGCTAAAGTATTGATATTTGGGTGAATTTCCGTATAACAGACCTTTTTATTATTTTGTTAATTCATTCGTTTGTTTACAATAATATGTCATAATAGAATAGTGTTGTACCGTTGCCTAATAGTTTCCGGAACTAGTTCCTCCGCTGGAACGATATCGGTATATTCTGCTATGTTAACATAAATAGTCCTGCGTCTTATTAGCTCCGATTGACCTTGCTAGGTCCGGCCCGTGGTTCACAGCACCAAAATCAAAATATTTTCTTTCACATAAACCTACATGGGCACTTATGAAACGTCAGAAGCTAGATGCACGGTTCCAAATGGTGGTTTCCTATGCAGAAGAACCAGCGAGAAACTCCACGGTTACTCTTTTAAAAACAATTGGCTTTTACAATGTCTTCTATTTTTTTAAGTACCTGGTACTTGTTGACATGCCTACACTGTCCTCCCCTACCTATTAACATTGTAAAAGCCAATTATTTTGAGTAACCGTGGAGTTTCTTGCCGACTCTTCTCCATAAAAACCACCAATTGGAACCGTGCACATAGCTTCTAACGTTTCCTATTGATTTTAGTTTCATATGCTAATATAATATAGCTGTAACCAAAATTATTTATTGATAAAAATACTTGCACTTTTTATAGGTTTATATTATTAATTAAGTTTATATTATTCATTCACCCTAGTGATTATCTTGTTTTTCACTAGGGTCCTCATACCTAACAGAAACTACTGCTCTCTGGCCTTCCAACCCAAAGGTATAATATGTGAAAGCACCTGTTTTTGGGCATATGGATACATATCTCTTCACGCTGTTTTCCTTCACTTTAATACGTAAACGTGATGCAATTAAAAAGTGTTTTTTAATTCTGTGCCGAAAAAACACTTGGCATTAATTTTATTTTCAGGGAAGAAAGTTGATTGCGATAATTTGACAGTTTCGGGTAGCTTGATGTGCTGGCGTCTGTACCTATCGATAAATAGTTCATATGAGTCTTTTACGCATAACAAAAGATTAGAAATAAAGTATTTTCGCATACTGTATTTTTATGCAAAATTATAAAGTATGTTTATCGAAAATAAACTAGGATACGTTACTATAAAGTAGGCAACCTTAGTTAGAACGGACTATAAGTTAGTATACTATATTATGATCCAAACGTGATAACTAGTACGACTCGTATTTAGTATCGATACTCGTTATAGTAACACCAATGTTCCTTGATTGATACAACCCTAGCAATGGCAGCCATTTTTTGAGACAATATGAGTTGTAGGTAGGCACCCTTTTTTCGTAGGTATTTCCAGTCCATATATATATGTCTATGCTTAGTACCTATTGTAAATTCATTCATTAGATTACATTCAGTCATTATCAATGACGTTATTACGCAAGTCGTTCGGTACATGAGACTGCTGACATGAGAAATCCTCGGGTTTATTTTGGGCGGTTTTCGAAAAACGAAAACATGTCAGTTACACTATGTTGAATGAACTAGAAAACGAAAATCAATCGCTGAGCTAGGAATGATAATTTCACAATCAGAAAGTTGGCAAAATCGTCGCAAACAACTGTCAAATATTTTGCTATTTTGATTAATTTTTCAATATTTATTAGATAAAACATTGATTCCCAAAGTGGTCCAGGTGGACCCCAGGTAATCACGGGAGACTCGACGGGGGTCTACGTTAGATCTAATATTCACATTTTTTGTCAAGTTTTGGGAATATTGTAGAAATGTAGATGCAGGGGGTCCACCGGAGCCAGCAAAATTTTTAAAGCGGTCTATGAGATAAAAAAGCTTGGGAACCTCTGAGATAAAATTATGAAAGCTATAAGTACACTGTCCACTAGGTTAACCGTTTTTTGACAGCTGCCAGAAAAAATGGCGCTCGTGTGAACGCGCCCTATTGCTCTAGTTGCACGCTGTCTAACTTAATTCTAAGAAGGGATTGGATTAAGCACTGCAACATTATTTCGTTAGAAAAGCAATTCGTGGTTAAATTTATTAATGAAGCGGCAGCACAAGCAGGAAAAGGTATGTATGTGCTGCTGGTCTTGTCGAGATTTAATTGTCACTTTTCTTATACATACATAATTGCAAAAAGCTTGTGCGGTTATCCGAAATTACCTGTTTAAAATCAATTTTAAATAGTTAAATTACTGTATTTTGGTCCTAAAAAATATGTGTCGTAGGTACATACTTATTTCAAGGTAATTAACAGTTTTTAGAAACACGAATTGTAAGTTACTAGTTGAAAAAAAAAATCCAAAACCGGGTCGACTTCAAAACCATTTTTCGTTTCATCATATGTATATTATAAATACGCGTCGCGCTGCATTTGGGAAACGTTTCGAAGCGTTTCGAATGCCTACAGGCCCGGAAAACTCGCTTTAATATCTTGAAAAGGTGCTTGCTAAACACTTACTATTATTATATTTTTTAACTATATGTAGGGTGTAAATATTGACGCGCAAACTGTTACCATGAATTCAGTACAGTCACGAGCAATAATATATACATTGTCACACTTTCTAAAATATCTTAACTTTTACCATTAAAAAAATATGTGTACGACATTTTTTTCTAAATTACCTAACCATCAAACTGTGTCAAAATTGGGTACACATTGGTATCACAGTAATATAAACGAAACAAAATCAGTAAAAAGTTTACACTTCCAATGTAATTTTTAAGTATCCATGACAATTTTTATAACATGTAAACAAAATGTATACGTGTAATAGAAATTGTATACTTGGTAAGTATAGGAATTGTCATGGGTACATTAAAATGATATTAAAAGTGTATATCTAGTTTTTCCTGTTTTTTTTTTAAGTTTATTCATATACCGTTTTATAATACAATGGTTTCTGAAATAGACGAATTCAGTGATGATGATTAATACAATTATCATCAGCCTGTATCAGTCCACTGCTAATAGTCCAAGCTATGTCGGATACTTTTCTTTGCTGTATGATTTTACTTGGAATCCTATCCCTAAGAGAAGCCCAGAACATAGGTCGCTGAGCGACAATACAAAGCGAGGAATACCTTACAGTTTTATAAATAAATAGTGTTTGGTTACTGCAATAAAACAAGAGCTTCCTGAATCGAAGAAGAACAAGAAGTTATAATTCGTTACCGAACATAATCATTATTAATTAAGCCTATTAAATATAATATCGTAGTTATGCTTAGTTTATGTCTAAATCAAACGTTATTCAAATATAGGGTGACTAGTGATTATTGTATTAGTGACCGATACTTAAACACACGATTGTACTCGTGATAACAGACAACTTTTACTATGGGACCAAACCAAAATTGCGAAAAAAAATTAGCTGCTCCTTACATTAATGTTCGCTGAAAGTCCCTGTTCTTTAAGAAGAATAATTTTGTGTTTGTCATATGTAGGAATACGATATGACACATTGTTATTATTAATTTTACATCGATTTCAATAATAATCACAATAAAAAACGAAATATTTATCTAGCCGCACTGCACTACAGTAAAAAACCGGCCAAGTGTGAGTCGGGTTCGCGCACAAAGGGTTCCGTACCATCATCTATAAAAACGCCAAAAAAATCACGTTTGTTGTCTGGGAGCCCCCTTGAATATTTATTTTATTCTGCTTTTTAGTATTTGTTGTTATAGCGGCAACAGAAATACATCATCTGTGAAAATTTCAACTCTCTAACTGTCACGGTTCATGAGATACAGCCTGGTGACAGACGGACGGACGGACGGACAGCTGAGTCTTATTAATAGGATCCCGTTTTACCCTTTGGGTACGGAACCCTAAAAACATACGTAATGTTCCCTTATCCCGTCTGTATGATTTGCAATGTTGCCGTAGGAATCTAATAGCACAATAGTTTTAGGACGGTATACGGAAACAAAAACAGTGGACGGGCGAGTCGACGCCGCTCGCTAATGGCTACTACTATAACACAATACGTAATAACGCAAATTAATGATAAAAATTCTAAAAATAAATAATATAATAAGACCCCGTATTTATGTACACAGATTTTGTCAGTTAGGTATAATCACATTATGTTTTCCTTTTGAACCCAAATTGCGACTTATTTCCGATTTTTAGCTGCTTGAAACTGCTGCTTTGTAATCTCTACTAATATTATAAATGCGAAAGTTTGTGAGGATGGATGGATGTTTGTTACTATTTTACGCAAATAATACTGAACGGTTTTGGATGAAATTTGGCACACAGATAACTTATAACCAGGATTAACACATAGGATACTTTTTATCCCGATATTCCCACGGGATCGAAAATAATGCAGGTGAAACCGCGGGGCGCTACTAGTTGTTTACATAATTTCGAAACTGTACCGTAATTAGTTTATGAAAATTAAAAAAAAATGGAAAATTTCCCTGGGTGCATGTTTATGTAGGTAACTTTAAGTTAATATATTTTTTTGGTAATCTGTTATTAACGAAAATTTTATAAAAATGTGTAGTTCATTTTGACACAATTTAACGTTTACATAATTATTGGACACAGTTAGCATACTCATTTTTGCGATTTAATGTTGCTACATGAATTTGAATTTTATGGGCGTTTCTATGTTATTTCTCGTGACTGTACATGATCTAGATCCAGCAGCTTTAAAACTATTTGTCGTGCTGAATTCATGGTAACAATTGGCGCGTCGATGTCCCTTACACCCTGCAGAAAAATCACGGAAAATGTCAATCAACTGCTTTGCTATAACATACATAATAACTTCACGCTTGTTATCCCTGAATGGTTAGGCAGAGGTGTACCTAGTACACTCACGCCACGCCTGTTATGTTTTAGTCCCTTAAGCGCTAGGAATTGAATCCGGAACCTCCTGCCTCCTTAGGGGCAATTCCGGTAATTTTAAGAACATTCTCAATCTGTCAAAAATTGTATAGCGTTTATTTCCATTTTTGACATTTGATTGTCGCCGAGGTGACATTGCGAGATTTTTAATGTTTTTAATTACGGGAATTGGCCTTCAGCTTAGCAGAAACGCTTGCGATTGCTAGACCAACGAGGCAATTTGCGGGCTGGCTTTGCGATAATTATATTTTATTTAATAAAACTCCGCTAATGCTGTCGCTGACTTTGCAGCTTTTTAACAATGTGTGATAATATCGTGTGGCACCACTAAAAGTAATTAGAAGCGAAAGTATATCGACAAATATAGAAGCGCGGCCGGTCAGAGGTGAAGCCAATGACCGGCGCAAAGAAAATAGGCCAGCTTGTTCAGAAATTCACGAACTCAATATAGAACTCGTAGGTAGTCGTGGCTGAATTTTAAGTAGTATCGAGGGAGGTTTTGTGAATGGAGTCATTCTACTCAATAGAATATACAGGCTGGTAAGTAGGTCGACCCGCAAACTGCCGGTCGATTCTCTAAATCTCCCCGTGAAATCACAAGTAAAGTCAGCACTTAATAGTGTACCTTCCCTCTGTAATCCCTACCGAATGACAGCTCACTTCACCCAAGCTTGCATGGTGAGATGGTTACAGAATTGCACGGCTGTAATTATGAATTCAGTACATGATTCTAGCCCTCTAGCGTAAAAATTTTTCGTCGGTTATCTAAAACAGAATCGGCTTTTTCATAGAAAAGTGCATTACCTACCTACGAGGTCAAAATATACTGCACGTCGATTCCGTAAAAATCTCACCGTGAAAACTTGCGTGGAGTGAGATGTCAGTGTCATCCCACTGATGCTAGAGATTGACTAAGCAAACATTTACAATCATAATCGTGATATTAGTAATATACACTGGTCACAAAAATTAAGGGATTCTATTGATAATCACTATCACTACATAGTATAAAACAAAGTCGCTTCCCTGTCTGTCTGTCCCTATATTATATGCTTAGATCTTTAAAACTCCGCCACGGATTTTGATACGGTTTTTTTCAATAGATAGAGTGATTTAAGAGGAAGGTTTATATGTATAATACATGCATAATATAGTAGAGAAACACTGATAATTTTAGAGGTTTCTAATGTAATGTCGTAAATAAACACGTTTTTTTGCGCTTACATTGTAAACGCTGGCTGAACCCTTCGAGATAGATCAAAATAATGTACTACAGTATTGTACACCTTAAAAAGGTCTACAAAAAAGTCCGCGATGGTATATGTCTATCTCTTAGGGATAACCCACAATAACCATTTTTTATCCTATACTTTTTACGAGAAATAATGGCTCTAAAATTATCAGTGTATCTCCATTGCACCCGTGCGAAGCCGGGGCGGGTCGCTAGTTTTATATAATTTCAAAATTAGTATTTTAGTTATCAAAACATTACTATTTTGTGGTGTTTTAAAATAAAATAGCAAAACAGAAACTTAGTCAGAATATGAATTTTGTTGTTTTTCTTTTTTTTCCTAGACTAGTCCTTATATATGGACTAATATTTTTTCCTAGATTAAAGACCCACAAAATATTAATGTTTTGACAATTAAAAACAATAAAAAATTATATAAGCTTCATGACACAAAAACCAAAAAAAACTAGCTTTGAAATTTTAGAAAATTATCAATAAAATTTGCATAAATAATATTATTAAAATCTCGATTATAATTGTAAATGTTTGCTTAGTCAATCTCTAGCATCAGTGGGATGACACTGACAGCTCACTCCACGCTCACTTTACCTACGTTTTCACGGTGAGATGGTTACAGAATCGCACTGCTCAAAAACAATTTTTTTTTTAATAGCGACTAAAATTTCAACGTAGGGGTGTTCAGAATCATGTATTGAATCCATGGTAAGAGGTTGTGCCTTGATGTCCCGTCCACCTTAGAGTATACAGTATGGAAACCACATACGCAATAAATTATACCACATAATCGCCTTTTCTGACGATATACCTATAAAAAATTAAAATAAATCGGTCGCAAAAAAAAGTACGCTGTTTCCTACATTTTGACGAGTTTTACGAACAAAAATGTAGGGAACAGCAGATTTTTTAAAATTGCTTCCCTCAAATCAGCCTATCGCAGTCCACTGCTGGACACAGGCTTCTCCCGAGCTGCGCCGCAACACCCTGTCCACCTTCCGTAATACTAATTAAAAAAAAAAAGTTTTATTCAGTACTAAAATTATTAAATAGTCTTAGAAATTATTTACAAAGGTATAATAATGTGAGATGCTTGCACTAGGATATACCTGTATCACAGGCGGTATGAGCATACTTTATGGTAATTGTAGGACGCATGCTTTGCTTGCTGCTACTGTATTATTTCACCAAAATGAAAAATTATTGCTCTTCAATATACGTATATCGCCACCCATAATGGCAACATTCCGAAAAAATACAAAAAACCAAATATTAGATATGATCTTAATCACAAGGCTTGCTATATTAGAATATTGTATGAAACTCTCCACTCATCATTTCTCTTTTTATCTTTTAACAGATGCTGATGTAAGGACTAACTGGTCCAGTGTAATTCACACTAACTTCAATCGACGAAAGCGGTAAGTAAACACATAAATACTAATAATACTTTCATGTTAATGAAGCATCAATAAAAGACAAAGCTCTCGCCTAGAAGACACTACACCAATCCATCAAAATTATGAAAGGTTAACGAACACAGTTATGAAAACTACCTATACTATAATAATAATATAATATTACAATAATAATATAATAATAATTTAATATTGCAATAATAATTCCTTTATTCGTAATCGGCCTATAATGTTTCCACTGCTAGGACACAGGTCTCCTCTCTGTGAGAGGGAGTGGGCAGTTATCCAGCTCGCGGGCCCAGTGCGGGTTGGTAGATGTCTTCGAATTTTTGGTTCTAGGACATGCCGGTTTCCTCACGCTTTTGAGAGAGCTGATGAAATAATATACACAAAGTAAAGCACCTGTCTGGGTTTGAACATACGACCTACGATTCGGAAGTCGCGGCCTTTATCACTGAGCCACTACTGCTCCTAATATATTAATATTCATAAAACAAGGATCGTCAAAGTTCAAACCGTTTCTTCACTCAATGAAAATCTCAATATTCCATTAGGCACCTGTGTGCCTAATGGAATATTGAGTTTTTCATTGATTGAGCTGTTGTGGGCTTCATTGAGCTGTCTGTACAGCTGGCAGTCAATTAGCCGGCGGCGCTGCGATGAAGTGTAATAGTTGATAATATCCTTCATAGTTCCCTAAAGTTAGTCTGGTGGTTTAGATTGAGTCGAAGCTGACCTGCGTCTGCTAACTGGGTCTCCGCAAAAATAGACGGCGCTTTACTTTTGTGGCAGACCTTTGCTACTATTAAAAGTTTAACAAGATATCGATAACTGTTGTGTAGCTATCCAAACTCCACGACCCAGAAACGAAGATATAATAATCGTCTGTAACGGTGTGATCAGTTGAATTGAGTCTTGATTTGTCGTGAATACGCAACTAATGAGTCAGTAGTAAATTTGTCTCGACCCGGTCACCCAGTAGTAATAAAAAAAAAATATTTTGGTGTTTTTACAAAGTAATGCATTTACAAACTTATAAATACTTATTAGTACCAGGTTCTTAACAGATTGGCTTAGATACTTACATAAACACTAGTTTAATTTATACGTTTTTAATTATCAATGAATGGTGCGTTGGCACGGACATTATAACTTGTGGCGACCTGCCTGAGCTAGGGTGATAAAAACCTGTGTTTCAGGCCATCCCCATATTAAGTGGATTATTTGTCCATAGTTAGTTCATTTTTTAAATAATACTATCCTACTTATATTAGGCACTAAATACAAAAATAAAAACAATTTAAAAAGTAATAGGTAAACATTATTTATATAATAATTTAAGTACCTAGTTATTAGTATAGTAGTAGTCATTTAAGTAGTAATGTTATCAAATTGAAATTGTAGGTGTTCTATATCGGTGCTACATCGAGACATACAACGTTTCTGCTAAAAAAAAGTATATTTATAAACAATGTTATGAAAACTGAGCCCCAACGTGAATCATAGTGATGATCGAATGACGACGTGGTGTTGTGTCATCTTGACAGCCATGCCTGCCAAGATGATGAGTGCGCGCGGCGGAGCGGCGTCGGCTGGCGACGTCAGCGTGGCCGACAGTCCGCTCGCGTCCTTCGAGACCCTGACGCAGGCCGCCATCATCGCCGTCATGGGCGTAGCGATCGTCGTCTCCAATATTCTCATCATAGCCTCCTTTCTTAATTTCAAAGGCAAATGTAAGTATGAAACCAATGTTTTACTTAACTAAATTATTTATTTACTTGTTTAGGTTCCATCAGATACTATTCACTTACAGGATAACAAAGGAACAATGACAAGTGTACCATTTTTCTCAATAGCTGCATTCGATTCGTTTTCAATCTTCGTAATATGACCAAGTCTCCGAGCACCGAGCACCAATTGCTTTTCGATCGTTATTTCTTCAGACAACGTATATTTTGTGTGTATTTATGTGTGTGTTATTATTTTTATTATTATTATATTTATGTATGTATGTATTAGTACTTATATCTTCTTGTATTTTATAGTTTATTTTATTTATATTTTATTTTTGAGTTATCTATCCCTTAAGTTGCACCTGCCATGTTTTGTCTCTGCATCACAGTGTTTTTTACTTGTGCATGAAGATTTATTGATAGCAACATCAACACGTTTTTTATACAAACAATACAGGTTTTTGTTAGTCCTTGTACTAAATATTGGAATAGGATGCCGATTCGTAATCGCTTTTAGTCTCTATTAGCCCTTGGAAAATTTAATCCGTGCTGTAGTGGGTAATCTTGTCGTGAATTGGTCAGGTTTCTTTCAAACGGTTTATATTAGCACATTGAACGTTAAACTATCGTACACCTGAATTATGGGACCAAACCAGGCAAAGAATTTGTAGTAATATGAGTTATTCTTCCTTTAACTGTATCGATTCTAGGAACTACTATTAAAGTATCTAGTTTCTACAACATATATATAGCGAAAAAAAAATCAGCTGTTCCCTACATTTTGACGACTCGTATGAACATAAATGTAGGGAACAGCTGTTTTTTTTTCGTGATTTCGGATTTGGTCCGATAGTAAAAGATTTTTGTTTGATCAGAGCAAAAAAATTCCGTCTTTGATCGATAAAAGTAAATGTTTTCAGAACGTTGACGCTTTATAAGTCAGGTATTGAATAAAAATGATACGGTTCATGTTTTGTTGTGAACGCAGGTCTTTCGAACGAAGTGATAAACTACTACCTGCTGTCACTGGCGGTGGCCGACCTGCTGATCGGCGTGCTAGTGGTGCCGCTGTCGGTGTACCCGGCCATCACGGGCCGCTGGATGTTCGGCGACCTCATGTGCCGCCTGGCCGGCTACGTCGAGGTCACGCTGTGGTCCGTCTCCGTGTACACCTTCATGTGGATCTCCGTTGACCGTTATCTCGCAGTTCGGAAGCCTCTCCGCTATGAGACGGTTAGTGCGACGGTAGTTATCCTTTTCAATATTTTTTTTATTAGCTAGCTAGCATTTTTTATGCATTCGCATTAGTAATTGATCATTCTGAATCCTTTGATAAAAACAATTAATAAACCCACTTTTTCCTAACCATACGAAATCGATTCTTCTTTTGAATAATTACAATAATATAGTAGATTCCGATTTCATTTTTCTCTCTTGTAATATTTCCTTTATAAAAAACATTTACATCTACATAATTAGTGGAACTTAATCATTAGCATGACAAATTATTTTGTAATATTAATATTTCTAGTATTTTAAATGATTTTGTCCCTATTCCAATAAAATCTCAGAAACGTTAGATTAGTTTAGGCCGCGCCTGTTCTAGGCTAATTATTAATAACAATGCTCATGGACCAGGTACAAACGCGCACTAGAAGCCAATGTTGGATGGTTTTCACATGGATTTCAGCTGCAATGCTCTGCTGTCCACCATTACTAGGTTACAAAAAGGAAGCCAAATTTGACACGGAAACGTTTATATGTATGCTGGACTGGGGCACGACGTACGCGTACACGGCCACGCTCGGCATACTCGTCCTGGGCCCGAGCGTCATCTCCATCGTCTACAACTACTACTACATCTTCTCGATGAAGCGCCGGCTGAACAGCGGCGTGCCCATCCACGACAAGGAGTACGCGACGGCGCTGGCCGAGAACCTCTCCAACCCGAGCCACTGGATGAGCTTTATCATGGTGTGTACGTTCTGGTTGAGCTGGTCTCCTTACGTGTTCGTTAAACTCTACGAATATTGCACTGACCAGGAAATAAAGGTACCCATGTTGCATTTCGGAGTGGTATGGATGGGCATCATGAATTCATTTTGGAAGATTGTAATATTGCTGACATTTAGCCCGCAGTTCAGGCTTGCGCTTAGAGTATTGTTTCTGACGGCGTGTTGTCGCTCCAAGGGGCGCTTGGCTGCGGAGCTCCTGGGCCTGGACAATGATGACTGAGTTCACCTTTTGGCGGGTATGTAAATCCTTTGTAAAGTGGAACACCCGAACACAAACACAGTATTGTCGTACAGCCAATATTAAGGATTTAGGTACCTGGCCTGGCTTCACACCTGTCTACCATGGTCTATACTGTTCTTGAATTTAAAATGTTCTGCAGCAAATTGCATGAATTTGCCGTTTTGTTGACTTAATATTACTGTAAATTAGTATGTCCTGATATTTCTTGGCAATAAGTATAATCACTACTGATCATTCCTGTAAATTAATCTTGCCACTAATAGATAATGATTCTGCATTTTCAATCACAGCAAGCGATGTGTATGTATAGGTAGTTACAAGGGAGATTATAAATAACTTTCAATCTAAAAATGTTTGTAGTCAATAAAATTTGACAATAATGTGTTTAAGTTCAAACACTTTGCTCTGTGCAATAAAGTTCATATCATTTTCTCGATGAATATTCGCTAGTTCTAAGCATTATATAGTGTTTAATTTATTCTATATATTGTTAGAACATGTTACGGAATGAAATAATACGAGGAGGTTAATATGAGACTCACGTACTACGTACTTAAAGTGATATAATAGTACAATAGGGTGCTACATTTTTATTGTTATAGCACTTGCAAGTTTTCAACGATCAATGTATGGATGTTGTATTTTTTCGCATGTACCTAGGTACCCCGTGTACATAATATATATTATAAGATGGAAAAAATCACAAGTTTCATTCTTGTTGTATGTATATCATGAATGCCAAGTCAGGATGGAATAATGTTGTATTCCGAACAAATCAAATCATTTTGTTCAATCACTTCGTTGTTGAAATATCATTTGTTGTTAGGGAACGTTTTCCCATGAAGAGTTTGTAAACATAACAATACCTATAGAGTTGTATACTGGTTGATCTAGTTAAAATAATATTAATGTTAAACATCGTCAGTTCGCCGACATAAAATAAGTACAGAGTTTTTAACGAAGCTTGGTTGAAACTTGCTGGTATTGGAAATTGGAACAGCAGATCAATATCAATAATACGAGTATTAATGCCATCAGCTTTCAATTGTGAGAAAACCGACTGTGCAAAATGAACCGGCCTTTGTTAAATGCATTCATTTTATTATTTGGTTTGTACGGAACACGATACAACAAGAATTGTATTCGATTCGTAGTTATTGCAAATATTTAATTAAAAAAAAAACATTGTAAACGTTCGAGTCGGATGTATTTAAAATGTACGTTGTAGTATAAAACACATTGTAGTTTCCTGAAATGGTAATATATTATTTCGAGGGTATTAAATATGATATAATTTTGAAACAAAGTAAATATTATACATAATTTGTAAATTTTGTTGAACGCACATTTTGTAACCGCATTCTGTGAGCGTGACTTTTGTCTCTCAAAAGATCATGATAATAATGATTACTAAATGATTTATCAATCTTGAATTTCTGATTTCTAAGTACCTACCTATGTGAGCTGTTGTTACTGGTATTTAATAACTATAACGTTTATGCTCTTCGTGTTCATTATAAATATTAACTAATTATGATATCAATGGGCGAGTGTACCGCTTTTAGTTCCCATTGAAACCGTAGTGTTCTGAAGCCGGCTGTATTACGTAGGTACTTCTCAAGAATCCAGTGCCTTTGGAGAATTGCCAATTTATCTATTTGGGCTCGTCCCGTGATTGTGTCATAATCATCAATATTCTGGTATATACTCGTACCATGCATCTTTAATTAATATAATATTATAGATAGTAGTATATTTGGCGCTCGCCACTCGTTTAAAGTTAACGTTTTCTCAAATTAAAGGCTGTGCTTTACTATCTTTGATTTCTTTTGTTTCAGAGTAGGTTTAGATTGTAATTTTTGCTGTTATATTTATCATTTACTGTCTGTCTGTTTTCACTGCCTTTTCTAATGTATTTCTAATTACTGTTAAGGATTGTAAAGTAGGTAGGTACCTACTAATGTGTCTATATGTTGTTGAGTTGCGGGGTGTTTATTTTCATCACTGCACATATATTGTTTATAAACAAGTTATTATCGTATTGTTTCATATGTTTGATTTTTATTTAGTCTGTAAGTTTGCTTCAGATGTAGATTTTGTAACTAATTATAAGTAACAGTACCTACATTAGGTACTTTTTCTGTAATAGTTAGGTAATAAGATTTTTGTAGATTTGTAAAAATAAAATATGTTTCAAATAGGGATAGCCTATATGGAATGCTCTCAAATTGCTCGAGCAGTAAAGTGCTTTTTGATGAGGTGTAGGCTAAGCTATAGCTCTGAATGTGTAATAATAGATTGCTGTCAGAAAGGGGCCTTTGTTGGGCCATTGTGCCTACTTGGCGCGGCGACCTACATCGCTGGCACTCTGCATAATATGCGATGTATAATTCTATATACACGGCGGATACTAGTGAGTGGTAATCGGTTGTGCAAAGCAAAGTGAGACTGTTTTCACACTGCACTTCTTTTTCCTGGGAGTAGCGAAAAAATAAATTTCTGCGCCTTTTTTGCGAGTGGTTTCTTGAGATTCTTCTGTGATAGTTTCATGAATTCTAGTGCAATGGATTTCAAGCAAAAAATTCTTGATAATTTTACTGTTGAAAAACAACAAAACTATGTGGAAATCTTTGTGTTGCAAGATTACTCAGCAAATTTGATCCATCAGAACCTGTCGAAGTTGATTGGCAAGAAGGCTGTTTCCAAAGCAACAGTGCATCGTTGGGTGAAACTGCTCAAGGAAGGGGGAAGATTTGGCGAAACCGGCCATGGAGGTGATCGAAGCGATCAAGCTTTGCGAGCTGAAAGAATTGTCAGAATCCAAGAATGTTTCGAGGAATCGAGACATTGGTCTCTCCGCTCTTTAGCTGCACGAACAGAAATTCCCTGGTCAACAGTGAGAAATATTGTGAAGGACCAATTGAAAATGTCTAAGATTCTCGGAAAATGGGTGCCTCACATTCTGACTGAAGACCAGAAGAACCATCGAATTCTTGCATGTGAGAAGAATTTAGAGATCTACCGAAAGGACAAGACAACCCTCAGAAGGACTATCTCGATAGATGAAAGTTGGGTGGCACTTTATATGGAGCCGGACCGCAGCCAGGCTAGGCAGTACCTGTATCCAGGGGAAGATCCTGAAGAAGTCCCACGTCAGAACATTCACGGGCATAAGAGAATGCTCATCATGGCGTTCGACTTCAGCGGTATCGCCTCCTGGAAGCTGTGCCCTGAAAAAACTGTTGTCAATGGCGACCTCTATAAAAACTTTTTGAATGAACAGCTACCGAAATGGCTCAAAGGAAGAGATCTGAAGCACCTTCGCCTCCACCATGATAATGCCAGAGTTCATACTGCGGCCGTGGTTAAGGACTTTCTTGCCGAAAAGAAAATCAAGCTCTGGAATCAGCCTCCATATTCACCAGATCTCAGCCCACTAGACTATGGATGTTTTGCCATTTTGAAACGTGAATTGAGAGGTATTCAACACAGCAATTGGGCTGAATTCGAGACTCGTCTTGAAGGTGTTGTTGACAAGCTCAATGGTGAAGGCTCTATCACTGCTATACAGCGTTGGCCGGAGCGGTGGGAGAGAGTAATCGAACTTGAAGGTTCATACATTTGAATAACTGAAAACCACGCCACAGAGTTCTCTCTCTTATTAATAAATTAAATTTCAAATAGTCTCAACTTGCTTTGCACACCCTAATAGTATGAATTAATCGGTTGACGAACACTGAATGAGACATAATAGAAGTTTTATTGTTATTAAGTCTGGGAGCGTTTAGTGCCCGCAAAGTGTCAAGTTAGTTACACAGAAGTAATATGCAGCAAATCATATATTAGGTCATCCCACTTCCAGTGTCATATTTTTTTATTATTATTATTTTACAAAAAAAGACTACTATACTATATAACCTTGTGACACTAATCAATAATCTCCACCACTATTAATCACTCGCTCCCAGACTGCTGGCAAATCTTGAACACCATTTAAAGTACCACTTTCATTTAATTCATCAATAATGCTCTTTAGTTTAATATCTAATTCCTTTTTGCTATTGTATCGAGTACCCGACAATTTCCTCTTCACATGGCCAAAACAATTGAAATCACAAGGATTCATATCCGGGGAATATGGCGGCTGAATAATTTCAATCCATCCTTTATCTTCAATTAAATTCTGAACTATTTTTGATTTGTGCGGTCTGGCGTTATCATGTAAAATTATAGGACTCGTTATATGATGTTCGTCTGCCCAAATAGGAATATTTTCTTCTAAAAATGACTTATATCGCTCTCCAGTCATAGTTGTATTTTTATCATAAGTTCTCCAAAAAGCAATGCCTCTGACATCCATAGCTACTATTAGTAGTATTTTTCGTTCATGTAGCTCTGCACGTGGTAAATGTTCAGCTGAAGTGCCCGGTTCCACCCAACATCGTGACTGATGTCTTTGACGAGGAGTATAAAATTCGACCCAAGTTTCATCAAGGCATATGAATCTATTAAGTATATTTTTCTTACGGCGATACCACGATAAATGGCTACGCGCAGTTTCATTACGAAACTCCTTCTGATCCGTGTTCAGAGTGTGGGGCACCCACACTGCACTTTTATTGACCAGACATAAATCCTCCGTGAGTACTCTATGTATAGTGGAATGAGGAATGTTAAGTTGAGTGGAGAGATCACTGACACTGACCCTACGTGACTGACGAAGTGCTTCCTTGATTTTGTCCCTTGCTTCTAATCTAGTCGATGATAATGATCGAGGTGCTCGCGGCTCATCTTCAGCTGTGGTTCTTCCTTGTATGTACATTTCAAGCCATCGCTGTACGGTTCTTTTATTTAAGGCGTTACGACCAACACACTTTACCAGTAAGTCGTGCGCAACTCCTCCAGAGTAGTTGAGTAAAGCACAAAACTTTAGAAATATACGTTGCTCCACTAAATTAATAGATTTTTTTAAATCTTCCATTTTAAATCAATGCACGTCTTGACAATACAACACACCAAATTAAACTAACATGATTGTACAAGACAACACATGTATTAACTATTGCATACCATTGCGCAATACATAAATATTGGAAATAAAAAATATGAAACTGGAAGTGGGATGACCTAATAATAGGATTTTTACAAGTCAGCAAATAGGTCACATACTGGTGAGATAGGACAATAGCAAGAAATAATAGGTACAAATAATTAATCGGTTGAAGAACACTGAACGAGCCACAATAGAAGTTTTATTGTTATTAAACCTGGGACCGTTTAGTGCCCGCAAAGTGTCAAGTTATTTACACAGAAGTAATATGCAGCAAATAATATAATAGGATTTTTAAAAATCAACTCATAGGTCACATACTAGTGAAATATAGGAACAATAGCAAGAAATAATAGGTACAAATAATTAATCGGTTGAAGAACACTGAACGAGTCGCAACAGAAGTTTTATTGTTATTAAGCCTGGGAGCGTTTAGTGCCCGCAAAGTGTCAAGTTAGTTACACAGAAGTAATATGCAGCAAATCATATAATAGGATTTTTACAAGTCAGTAAATAGGTCACATACTGGTGAAATATAGAGACAATAGAAAGAAATAATAGGTACAAATAAATAATCGGTTGAAGAACACTGAACGAGACACAATAGAAGTTTTATTGTTATTAAATCTGGGGCGTTTAGTGCCCGCAAAGTGTCAAGTTAGTTACACAGAAGTAATATGCAGCAAATCATATAATAGGATTTTTACAAGTCAGCAAATAGGTCACATACTGGTGAAATAAAGGAACAATAGCAAGAAATAATAGGTACAAATAATTTAAAACGTCGTGTATTTTTTGCTACAAAAATCTATGTTAGCATGAAGTGATAGGTACAAGTAAATTAAATGGACGCGCTTATAAGTATAGTAGTCCTCCAGTTCATCAAATATTCTAAAATAATCTACTTAGAACAGCAAAAAATAACATTACTAGTAATTTAAATGAGACTATATGTGTGCCGTTTAATTCAATATATGATAGCAAGTAATAATACGAATATTTTAAAAGGGCGTGAATTTATGTTCACGTCTTTATCTTCATTACGTATTTTAAAATAATATTAGTCACATTATAACGAGACAAACAGGCTGTTACTTTCAAAGTATAACGAAATTCAAACTATTTACTGCAAATACAGGGTATAAAACGACCCATCACGAAGCCGACATCTAAGTACGTAACTTGGTGCAAAAATAATTGCTAGGGCGACTTTTATTATTGGTGTGAAAGCGCAACCATAAGCACAACGTTTTGCTTGTGTTACATTGCTTTGACTTTGTCGGAAAGTGCGGAATGTAACACGCAAAACATCGTGCTTATGGGTGCGTGCAACGGTACAAGGATCGCAGGAGTAAATAAATTTATATAATTTAAACTTATTTTCGTTAACTTTGACCTTATCCTACCAATACCTACGCAATCAGAAGGTCCCCAGGTATGGTCCAGTGCAAATAAAAAAATAATACCGATCGGGAAGAACAGACTCATGGCTTCGTTAAGGTTACTTCTATACCCGTTATCTCTACTAATCCGAAACGTGTTCACTACTTTCGTACGGTTAACATTGCAGTTAATGAATTGTTCAGTAACCTCGTTTGCGCACTGCGTTGTTATTTAACCGAAACAGAGATTTGTTACGAGTTAAAATACTATGCATTTTCGACGCGAGGTTAGAGGTAATTTAAATGAGAATCTGTTTTACACATGTGTAATTAGGTCGGGACTTATGAACTTAATTATGACGAATTGTTATGGTACACATGTGTACCACAAGCGGTAGAAAATTGTACAGGCTCGTCCCTGAGAGGTGATTGCATTTTTAGCATTCTATTGCCTTCGTGATTAACGTTTAATAGTAATTTTATAATGTTCAATTCGAACTTCATTTGTTTCTAAAATAAATCGCGACACCTTCGATTCAACTATATTCTTGATACTCGTAAAAGCCTCCACCGCTCGTATAATTTGGAAGTGATGTTTAGTTATAGTTTACCTATGTGTCGGTGATCGTTTATCAGAAATATTGGAAACTGCGGCTTCAAGCTTCAATCAAAAGCGTACTGGAATAGCTACTCGGTATTATTCGGAATATCGTATTTAATCTCTAACAGCCCCGTGATAAGTGATAACATGTCATTAACAACACTAGGCAGCGTGTCAGGCTCATCAACGCACAACTTTTTACCATGGTTTCAGTACATGATTCTGAACACCGTTGCGTTGAAAATTATACAAAGTTATAAAAAAAAAAATCGAACATATGTTTATGATTTATGTACTTTTTTTGTCACCTTTACTCTTTCACACGCTACGTCTCTCTGTCTATTGTCCTATCGCAGGTATGCTGGAAGAGATTTCTTTTGAAATAAGCATCACCTTTGTAACTATTTTTGTGTTCTGTTTTTTTCTTGTCTTTTTATAGTATATGTGTGTACATAAATGGTAAAATAAATAAATATATATATATAAGTTAACTCTGCCATACATTTTAACCGCGTGGGTATTGATTGTATATTTTTATGAAACAGCTTTTTTTTATAACCGATACGTGATGTTTACGATGGTTTCAGTTAGCGCGTCGATGTCTGCACCATCATGTATAATTACATGATGATGATTACATACTATTATATATGCTATATAAACTGTAAAGTTATAAATCCGAAAGTAACTGCCTGTTTGTCTGTTACCTTTTCACGCCTTAATAATTCAACGAATTCAAATGAATATTGCACACAGGTAGACCATAACCTGGTATAGGACATAAGGTACTTTCTATCTCTTTAGTACGACGCTAGCACATCAAGCTACCCGAAACTGTCAAATTTTCCCAATCAAATTTGAACCTTATGCTTTGGTTATAAAGTTGAATATCTATTAAAGAAATTTGACAGATTGTAGTAGCTTGATGTGCTGGCGACTGTAGGTACGTTCGACCGGGATTATCTCCGAAAAACACGCTAGTGAAGTCGCGGGAATTTTTGATACAAAATATATACGACTAGCTTCTGCACGCGACTTCGTCCGCGTGGTATTTCACCCCCGCAGGGGTGAGATTTCGAAATACCCTTTCTTAGCGAATATCTACTCTTCACACCCTCCAAAGTTCATGCCTCTAGGACTACCGGTTTAAGCTGTGCGTTCATATATCAGTCAGTCAGGACTTTGAATTATATATACATATACAACATGTAACGTTAAATGCGCAAAACCTCAGACACCCCAACTGATTTTTATTTCAATTGACCTATTTAAAAAAAAAAAGAAAAAAATTGTAAAGGTTTTATGTGCTGTTTTAGTTTTACTGGCCATTCTGAGCGTTTCTTGCGTCTGCGACGACGCTTAATCAAGGGAGGAGTCGCCACCGGGCCGCTGCGCCGCGCTGACATTGGGTTGCTTGACCTATTAATAAATAGACACGGCAACGTTTTTAATGAATATTTTTTGAAAAATGTGACCTATGTTAAAAAGTGGTTCAATGAATTCTGCTCGTTATTCTGATCAAACTATTTTCAGGTTTTGCGCATTTAACGTTACACGTTGTATATGTAGATTCGATGCGACTTGCGACGCGGCACCCGTAGTCGCTGCTGAGAGTGCTGCGACTACAAATACAATGCAACTAAACATACATCAACATGCACTGCCACAAGGGTAACGGTACCTACAAAAGTTCACCAACTAGAGATCAAATCAAATCAAATTTATTTCTGAACCAAAAGTTTTACATTAGTTGGTGATTTTTAGTACCTTCGATATAAACAGTACGTGAGTGAGTGTGCGAGGGTGTGCTTGCGGGAGCATGGGTGTGTGTATGCGCGTGCATGTGTGTGTGTGTGTGCGTGTGTGGGTGTGTGCATGTGAGTATCATTTTGTGTGTTGCAATAGTTCATAAGTATCTGCGTAATTTAGTGTCTTTATCCAATTTCTTAGAATTTTTTTACACTCGTGTAATGGTTTATTGTATATATATACAACGTGTAACGTTAAATGCGCAAAACTTCAGACACCCCAACTGATTTTTAATTAAATTGACCTATTTCAGAGAGAAAATAAGTCATTAAAAAAAAATGGTCAATGTTTTATGACTGTTTTAGTTTTACTGGCCATTCTGATCATTTCTTGCGTCTGCGACGACGCTTTAACGAGTTGTATATATATATACTTATATCTTTTTAGTAATACTATCATAAAGTGGACATGATAGTTTACTGTACTGAATGGCAACTTTAGTTTTAGTTTGTGGAACCTGCGCTATGAGATCTTTACGTCTTCTTGTTATTTTATTCCTATAATATGGTAAATTCTTATGTTTTTTATCGGTTGTGTACGCATTTTTTAATTTATTATTTCGTAGAGCTACATAACAATACATAGCATAATCAGCCTATACTGCTCCCACTGCTGGGACTCAGGCCTCCTCTCTGTAAGAGGGAGTGGGCCATAATCCACCACGCGGGCCCAGTGCGGGTTGATAGATGTCACATGTCTTCGAATGTTTGGTTGTAGGACATGCCGATTTCCCTACGATGATTTTCCTTCACCGTTTTTGATACATATAGCAATAAGAGTTTTCCGCCGTCTGTATGAATTCTAAACAGTTTTATTAATAAACCCATTGTAGGTAATTAATGAAAGATGTAAATGTGAATTTCGATTTGATGTGAATTTTGATCATGTTGCACATAATAATTTTGCTATATCTGTAATACGAGGTATCTACGTGAGCGTTTAATACTAAGTGATGTGTTTTCATACGAGTGATGGGTAATCCATCATTTTTGCACAATAATGGCTCCCGCAGGCGCGACGCGACGCTGCGACGCGATTCTGGTAGAACGATTTCCAAGAAGTTTTCATAGAAACTGTTCTACTAGAGAGGCGTCGCGCTGTCGAGTCGCGCCAGTCTGCGGGAGTTTTAAAGCGAATGTACATAGTAAAATGTGTCAAATGGGAGTTGTGTCACAAGACACATTAGCCGCGTGACGGCTTGCATTCACAGGGTGTGGCTAAAATAATGATTGAACGTGTAAATTAATTGGGTACTAGTACACGGCCAGGCTATGAAAACGAAACCAAATAGCATTATTACGTAACAGTAGCAGCTTAGCTGTTAGCAAAACTAGGCTGCAATGTCGATGAGAGTTCTAGTAACGCTCTTTGTTAGATATCCCTATGAATTCGTCGGATATGAAACCGTTGTTTCATATCCGACCAATTCAAAAATCTTTCGATTCCCGTCAGCTCAGATATCGCTATGAATTCCTCGGATATGAAACCGTTGTTTTAAATCCCACGGTTTAAAATAATCCCGTCAGCTTCGAAAGAATCGCAATTTGTTAATTAAGAATTTAAAGATTTTTCATTAACAAATTGCGAGTATATAAAGTGTAAAAATGTCTTAATAATCTTTTAGAAATTTCGTATTTTATTATTAAACATAGAATAGGGAAGGTAAGAATGAAGGAAATACAGTAATAATACATTTTATGAGCATGAATATGATTCTCTTGAAATTTGAGAAATTTAAAGAGATTTGGTAATAGAAGCACCGATATTTATTTCATAATTGCGTATGTACTCAATAAAAACTCAGATAATATAATTTACCTGTGTTTATTTTAGGGATGTAGGTACCGTAAAGCACATAAAATATTACAATAAAGTATACATAGGATTTTGCCCAAACTTTATCGTAGGTACGTGAAAATAGGTATATATTATGTATCTTTTAACAATCGTTACTTAAACTGGAGCTACATTGGGACATACTTTATTGTATAGAAGATAATTCTTAGTTATGATACGTTATGGTATGGGTGCCCAGGGGGTTTTTGAGCAAGCATTGTGTACTCCGACGATGTTTTAATTTTGCTACTTAACTTTTAATTATTACTATTAAGTGTTTGATATTTTCCAACTTCTGAATACCGAGAAATCTTCACAAAAAGGTTAGCTTCGAATTTAAATAGCAATCAAAACTACTCGGTTCGTTGATTTAGATATAAATGCAAAATTATAAATACTTGGGTGTTTTTGTGAATCTATAGCAGTATCTACAACGCCACATGTGAACAACGCGTCATAATGACGTCACGTAAAAACATGCATCTCGCAAGCAGAGTTTACCGTGCAACTAGCATATATATAACGGCCCGACATGAATCATCGGGCAATTGCCCGCCAGACATAACACCCGTGTGGTCGGAGGATCCTCCCTTTTCTATGGAATATGAGTGTTTCTCATACCTCTATAAATTAATAAAATTGCACAGAATAACTTTTATTCACCCTGAATATCCTTTTAAAAATTGTCCAAATCTGAGTTTTTAAAGTCGTCAGATTTATGGAAAGCCCACAATTTCTTCATCAGATTTGCGTATTAAAGTCACTATGGGTTAGGCCGCACACGACCATACCAAAACAACGGCTCTGAAGATTACCTTATTTTTGGCCCTTTTCTAAATCTGAAAGGACTCCTGACCGCGGGACTCCTATCAGAAACTTTTCAAATATATTTTCGGTGTTCTCTCATCATGCCGCACCTACTCAGCTACTTTTTGACATGCATATGCTTGCTCAAAAATCCCCTGAGCTCCCCCCCCCTACCTACAATATCTACTGAATTACTACATCAATTCGTCCAAAAAAGCTGCCAAATAAATTAATTTTATTATTTAAAATATAATTTTAAATAAGGATTTCGTGAAAAATAAACATGTTCATTTTACTTTATAATTGAAATATCTAATGTAAGTTTAAAGTTAAGTTCATTTAAGCAATTAATATTTTCTTAAAATTATCATAATTTGGTGTAAGGCGATGCTGGAAGAGTTAGAAGTAGGTGAAATGGCACACGTTAGCTGTTCTAGATGAGAAGAAACAGACAAAATTGTTTAGAGCTAGACTTGAAATAGCCTGACTTTTATTTTCCCAGCCCAAGTATTAATGCTTGGACTGGGAAAAATCCGTATAAACAATTTCGCTTTGACATAATGCGGTCATTGAGTTCTAGTGGATGAGAGAGGTCCTCGTAAATGCAGGAAAATCTCTTTGAGAGAAGTCGGGAAATAAACCGCTCGAAATGCTCATTCTTTGTATACGATCAGGTCAGGTTTTGCCACTGGAGTAACACTTGATAGAGCGGAGTGATAGTATTGGAGCGTGTACGTTTAGTAGCGATTTATAATTTATATTGACGTTATTTTGTTACTGATTCAGTTTATTTCATCGTTACAATAATACCATTTCATTATTTAATTAGATAAAAACGCAATTTGACACGTTCATCGCCATGTGTATCCTTCCGAAAACACAAACTACCACCTTCAGAGGCCGCGTGTTTCCTTTGGGAAACATAGGCAGTGCTTTTTTCGGAGGTCAGTGTGCTCGCCAGGAAACAACACATTTTAATACATTTTACTATGAATTCTGATACCTCTGGCCTCCACGGTTGTTTCTGGAAAATCTTGGAAAATCAAGCATTTATTTCATACCTATGTTATTGAAATAGCATTAGAATATGAACTAGGCCAAAAAATGCAATGTCCAGAAAATTAATAACACGGTTTATGGGCTTGGCGCTCAACGTGTTTATACTCGTAGTTGAAAGCCAGCTAACGATTTCAGAAGAACATTAACGTATTTTTTAATAAATAATCTAAAGCAATTCTATAAAATAATAGTTTTATATCACATATGTAATAGTTCATAGACAAATCTAGAATAGAGATAACACGAAGATCACCAGTGGAGTACCATAGAGGAAATAGGTCACATGCAAAGACCTATCTGATGCAATACAGTAGTAATTTGATTGCCTGTTATTCAACAGTTGCAGCTCTTATCTAGGTCTGTCAGCTTATGAAACGAATCTAGTGCTGCTAGTGCTGACTCGACATTCATTAATTAAAACTTGATCAGATAGCAGCTTTGTGTAGCACACAGGAAAGTGAATTTAGGAAGGATTCTCAGTTATGTAACTTGTTACAAGCTATTAAATTATGTTTACTTGTTAGTATGTTTAGATGGATAATTGGAAGCCGGTTTTGGTACTCTTGAAGAAGCGAAAGATGAAATAGCTGCAACCTGGGTCTCTGCTACTTCGCTCAGTTACGGGTGTATCCTACTCCGTATCACCTTAGCACTAAGAATGAATGACAATGTGATTTGACAGCTGTCCTTAGGTAGGTAATACGGGCTGGTGTCCGCAACTCCACGTCAATGCGCGTATTTTGCGAACGGCTGTCCAGCTGTCCTTAATCACGATGTGTTTTGTACCCGACCGTAAAAGTTTAAAAGTTAATCGGAAGTAGAGTTCATTCCGAAGTATCGAACTAATTTCCATCGGGCCCGCATCGTCTCCGCTCGGCGGAATATACAGGGTGTCCAAAAAGTCGTGGATCAAACGAAATAGGGAGATAAAGGAGGTCATTTCCAACAAAAAATCTTTCTACAGCATGGTCATAATTCAATTGTCCTAAAAGTTATGAAATCTTGAAATTTGGTACCCAGAGCCACAACAGAACTTTTGTAGTGCTGATACATTATGTAATAATAAAACACCGTTTGAATTATTGTTTTATATAACATTTTTTAATTAGTCTAATTGTATAAGAACTCGGTGTTTTATTTAAAGAAAACAAACATATTCATAACTTTTAGGGCAATTGAATTATAGCGATACTGTAGAAAGATTTTTTGTTGGAAATAACCACCTTTATCTCGCTATTTCGTTTGATCCATGACTTTTTGGCCACCCTGTATTTAGGTACGTTTACTGGTACCGTCTTTTAAAGTAGAACACGTTGAGAGCAACTAATCGTAAAGATCGGCAGATTTTAAGAAAATCTCTTACTTTTCTATTTAAGGTTTTAATCTCGCATCGTGAGATTAGCAAAAACAGTCGTAGAAATTCTTAACTGAGCTGACTGTAATTACATATATTACGAAATTCCCTTAATGTTGAACGTATTTTGCATCGTGTGCGTAATCGTTACATTTTATTTCCGTACCAACCACTGTTGTGTAAGCTGTCCTAATTAGCTTCAGTTTTCAGTTGCAATTAATTTTCTCCCTCTAGGGGCTCTGAATATAAAACAGAATATTATAGCATTTATTTTAGTACCATATTTAAATATGGAGAGTTTTATGATGACTTTATATATATTAGAGATTTATTTTTTGTACTAGTTGTAAGTTTTGGTAATTGTAATTAGAGAAATAGAGAGAGAGAGAGATAAAATGATCGCTGCATACAATTTTATTCAAATACTGTTAACGAAATAATTAACCACGGTCGAAGAAACTTGTTATAGCATTTCTCTTATGGAAATTAAAATGTCTACAGATTTTTAATACCTATATTATAATAATTTATAAATCTGTTATTGTCTACATTCAGATCAGAGGTACATTAAGTACGTATATGGTAATTGTTGAATAGTTTTGTCTGAACTCAAGATTCTGTATCGTATTGGTCACTATTAAAATATTTAGATCATGTTTTGGTGTTTTATTTTATAGAAACGTAGTCTCTGTTTGATGAGATTGAAATAACACTAATGGCGAACTTCACCAAACTTTTATACCTAGAATAAGTCTTATCCTAAGAATAAATTTTTAATTTTTGACTGTTTTTCCATATTAGAAATGTCAGACGTCAATTTATTCCACGGATAAAAGGCATCTGACCTGGGTGAAGTCAGCCCTTATGAAACTAACATTTGACGTAAACGCTTAAACGTAAATGTCAATTAAATTGTTTTAAAAAGAAAAGAAAAAAAAGATCGATGCCACAGCTCTTTGATTATGTGACATCACAAAATGAGCAGAGTGGAAAAAATTAACCTATAAGGTGAACCAGGGCTATTGCAACTACAGGGTTATGGCAACTTTTCAACATAGCGTCTGTAATATAGCTTTTATTAAAAAACGCCACCTATTATCTACGAGCTAAACGATTATTAGACCCTACAATCACCACTTCCTGGGTGATGAATGATGTTACCTGTAGCCTATCAGCCTGTACGAGTATAGCTGTATTAATAGATGAGTAAAAAAATTTAATCCTCGAGCGCTATCTACAGAAGCAGCTCTATTAAAAAACTGTATTAAATCCTATAAACAACATGAAGACTAACAATAATATTCAGGTATAGTTTTTTAAAATTAAATAAAAAATAGTTTGTGGAAGCTAGTTACATTTACCCCCAACTTGAGGTAAATGTAACTAATTCCACCGGTATGAAGAAATCGTGTCACTACAAGTTATTTTCACAGCTATTTGAATGTTTGATCGGTTTCAAGCAATCTATAATAAATGTGTAATTAGGCAAACGAATCAAAGAAACAAGTTTTTAAGACAGTAGGTAACTAATCAACCAAACTTAGTGCTTTGTATTTTTTAGTTGCAATTGCCCCGGGTGACCTTAATTAGGTTAACAACATGGCTACTGACCACGACTGAAATTAAAGCCGTTTGGCATTACCTACAAAATGATAAAGCAGATGTGGTTTCGCTCATATTAATATAATTAAGCTGAACATCCATAAAAATAATGAATCATGATGACCCAATAAAAGTTTATCACAGAGGTGCATTTTAATAACATTCATGAATGATGTAAAGTCAGGGAAATTGATAATTAAGAAAATTGACTTTGGTTGATTGAAATCAAATTGTCCGTAGGTATATTCAAATCACAACTATCATTCTTCAGACAGAGAGTTGTACCTATGAAATGGCTATAACTACACGGCAAATTAACGTAGGATGTACAGACGCCAGCACATCAAGCTGCCCGAAACTGTCAAATTTTCACAATCAACTTTGAACCTAATACTTTAGCGATAAAGTTGAAAACCTATTAAAGAAATTTTACAGATTGTAGTAGCTTGATGTGCTGACGTCTGTACCTTTACAATTAACCTCTCTAATTTGAATCCTGTATATCCTACCCTAGCCTAGATGAACTGGATAGCCACGCTACTACCTTGCTCACCGGCCACCGAATGGTTCGTAAAGATGGAAAATCGAATAAAAAGCTAGTTGTTGACAAACTTTATAGGAATCAAAATTAAAATCTTTTATCTGAATAAAAAAAAAATGTGGGAGGGGCACATGGCTAAATAATAACAGCCGCACAGGTCGATCGATCAGGTTAAGCTACGCTTGCCGCGGTTGGTCTGTGGATGGGTGACCATCTTTACATACCGAGACCACTCCGTGCCTCGGAAAGCACGTTAAGCCGTTGGTCCCGGCTGTCATTCGTAGATCTTTGACAGTCGTTACGGGTAGTCAGAAGCCCGAAAGTCTGACAACCAGTCTTACCAAGGGGTATCGTATTACCCAGTAACTGGGTTGTGGAGGTCAGATAGGCAGTCGCTCCATGTAAAATACTGGTATTCAGCTGCATCCGGTTAGACTGGAAGCCGACCCCAACATAGTTGGGAAAAGGCTAGGCAGATGATGATCTGCATAAAATGTGGCAGATACAAAATATTTTACATATTTCAGTGCAGACACATTCCGCGATGTAATAATGGCATGCAAATATTTAATAGATGTTTTTACATACAGTAATAGACAGACTAATAACAATTTTTAGTTCTTCATTAATTTTTAGGAACGAGGTCTTATGTCTTATCATCAGTGGTCGGATAATTGGGCGCTAATATACCTAAACTTCACTTTTATTCCCACGAAAGAATAATACGGACATGTCTTTCAGAATCTCGGATCCCGGGATCGTTTGAAATTCATGAGATATTCCTAAAATACCAAAACAGAAACTTAGTCAGAATATCAGTTTTATTTTTTTTCTAGAGTAAAACCCCACAAAATAGTAATGTTTTGCCAACTAAAATACTAGCTTTGAAATTATGTAGGGTGACTGGTAATTAGTGACCGATACTTAAACGGATGATTCTACTCATGACAACAAACAAGTTTTATAGTGGGACAAAAAGTGAAATGACGAAAAAAAATCAGCTGTTCTCTACATTTTGACGACTCGTATGAACATAAATGTAGGGAACAGCTGATTTTTTTTTCGCGATTTTGGATTTGGTCCGATGGTAAAAGTTGTTTGTAATGATGAGTAGAATCATGTGTTTAAGTATCGGTCACTAATTACCAGTCACCCTATATAAAATGATCCATAGAATTAGCATATAAAATATTAAATGATTGTAAATGTTTGCTTAGTCAATCCCTAGTATCAGGTGGGATGACACTGACAGCCCACTTCAAGATCACTTCACCTAAGTTCTCACGGTGAGATATTTACATAATAGGCCGACTGGTTCTGTTATTGTGAAATATTCCATATAATAAACCAGACCATTACCTACCCTGGTCACAACGAATCCTTTCTGGATTCGGGTAGCAATTTTATTTTTCAGGACTCACACAACATGGCCTATCAGGCTAACACTGTGCTCAGCCCGGGCATTGAATCCAGGACCTCAAGCTCAGCAGCCGCCACAAGATCGACGATGCAATTCCAAAAATGTAGAAGAATCTGGTTTGCCTGGCTCATAATGATTGCATTTAAGGGTGACGGAGCCAAATATACTTTACTCACACCTAATAAAGTAAAACAATTGCGACCATAAACAGTATCTAAAGAGCTTTTCACTTTAAACGAGGTCAGTATGTGTCGCAGGAAGGTTGTATTTTTTTTTTTTTTTGCGAAGTTTCTAACCTTTTGCAAAGAGCCAGTGCCACTATCAATCACAATTTGATTAATTTTTAAGGCTAATCCACTGTTTCATAATGTTCGAAAAATTTGTCTGCTCAACAACGCAATTTACATAAATGCTGTCAAAATGAACGCCATTCGTACTGTTGAGTGTTACGTAACTACCCTGCGGATTATTATTGGAGACTAGGAAAGATTTTTATAATAATACGAGCGAATTATGAGGATTTTTGCACAAAAATAAAACCATTCTGTTCAGTAACAGTCTGTTCAGTATAATTGGCAACTTGATTGCTGATTAGGTAATCGAAGAATCAAGTTATAAAATCTTTATTTTGTTTGGACAGAATATAGCCGTAGTTAACTAATCAGCGCATGCTCTTCGTTGTCGTCTTCCTTCGTTGTTCCCAATTTACCTGAGGTTAGCCGGATTCTTGCAAACATTCTGATATTAGCTCGTATTATGAAAAATCTAAGATGTTCGGAAATAAAACGACTTTTCCATTTATCCTGCGACATAAACAAGTAGGCGGCGAGGCGCTCTGACCAGAACCATTATACGTAAAGTACTTAATTTGTCCGGTGCTGCCCGTCTGCCAGTAGCGATCACTGGCTCAATTAACTGAGTAACCCAGTTTACTTGTGAAACTGGATGCTGACGAAAACTGTCTCTAGCAGAATGAATTGAACAACCACAGGAAAGCCGTGAGAATCCGATACACAGGCATTTACTGGAAAACGGAATTATGCTGTTGAATTTCCCAAACAAAAAGGGGTTGAAAAGAGTTTAATATTTATTGGGATTGCGATAAATATTAACTACTAATATAATACCAAGGGGTATCGTTTGATCTAGTGACTGAGTTGTGGAGGTCAGATAGGCAGTCGCTCCATGTAAGATACTGGTACTCAGCTGCATCCGGTTAGACTGGAAGCCGACCCCATCATAATTGGGAAAAGTCTAGGCAGATGATGATTATTTGTTGGGATTATCCTCTTGAATGTATGGTAGTAACGTATGATTATGTCGGGTTCCTACCATCCAAAACCACGGCACACGGCAAGGTTGGCGCAGTGGTTAAGCTATTGACTGCTCCGCTCCGTGTCGCGGGTTCGATTCCCGCAATGAACAAATATTTGTTTGACCTACAAGTAGTTGTTCCGGGTCTGGCTGTTTGTGTATATGAGTTTAAATGTTTGTAAACGCACTCAAAATACAGGAGAAATTCCTAGTATGGAGCAACGTTTTTAACCCCTTGGGTACATTTGACGTCTGAGAGAAGTCATTCACTTGTTTTCCCTAGGAGCGGATGACGTGTCTAAAAGGTTATTTGAGGTTAGGCACAATTCTGTTCATTTCGTTGTAGCTTGTATCAGTCATAATAGAAGAGGCAATTAATGTAGATATTTTGGTGAACATTATTTGCGATACACTGCCCCATTATGTCAAATACAAGGAGTATACAGCGTGTAACGGAAAGGGGGTATCAACCCTGAAGGAGGTGAATGTGCTCATGAAACTTAACAACTTTCCCCAAAGAACATAGGTCGAAATATGAAAAAAAAATTTGGCCCTCCCATAGTAAATCAATCAGCTGGTAGTCAGTTTTGTAAGGCAGGGCCAAATTTTTTTTTCATATTTCGACCTATGTTCTTTGGGGAAAGTTGTTGAGTTTCATGAGCACATTCACCTCCTTCAGGGTTGATACCCCCCTTCCGTTACACGCTGTATTTTATGATAGTGATAGCGAAAGTAATAAATCCGTAACCAAGGGGTTAGTAAAAAATAAAACCCCCTCGGCTTTTCTCCTAACATGATACCCTGAGGCACTAGGCTATGGCACTGTGGCGCAGGTTTTACGAGTACTTCATTCTATCGTAATGAAAGACCGGCCAATGACAGCTGCAGTGAACGGTCACTGAAACTATTCGATCTTATTGGAAAATGAATGGGTAAGTGTAGTTCAAGGAATAATATAGGTAGTAAATAAGAAAATACTGTAGGTACTTCTGTTTATTATTTATATTTGACCTACGCAAACATTTATTTATTTATTGACATAACCTGGAAGCCGACCCCAACATAGTTGGGAGAAGGCTAGGCAGGTGATGATTAACACACTATCTGTACAGGATGATCCCAATACAATAGTGGTTCCCAAACACAAAAAAATAAATATAAAAATTAACGTATGCCTAACCTTAGACTACACAAATTATAATATACAATTTCATACAAGGTTAAAGTCTTCTTAATACTTAACTGGAATTCTCATATCTTGTTTCAGCTCCACAGCATTTTGTTCAATCTTAAAACCCCTTATATCTTAAGGAACGTTTCACGTTCCTTCATGACACACATAATATATACAGGGTGTCCGAAAAGTCATGGATTACCTTTTACCTGCTGATGGGCCACATTGAGATCTAAAAATTACCTAGCAATAAAATTTTTTTTCACCAGGGCCGATCAAAAATAAGGTAACATTTTTTTTGGTGCAAATTTAAAGTTTGATCCTAAATTTTAGGTATTTAAAAGATGATATCTGTCTATTAAATACTTTCTTGTATTCAATCGATAGTAGGATGATTCAAGATGAAAATAAAAAAACCCGTACTCGAAAAAGTTTCCATTCGTAGAAATGGCATGGAAAAAACTGATCAAAGGTTTTTTTCCAAAATTTCATTAAACATCAAAAAACTCTGAAACCATAAGACTTTTACCTTATTGGTAGGTCCGAATGTGGCCCATCAGCAGGTAAAATGTAATCCATGACTTTCCAGACACCCAGTATATAAAACTTGAGACTCGATATGCCGATGCATTCCACCAGCTTTTATTTCGAATCTTTTACTGTTCAAGCATACGATTATGCAAAGCCTTGCCCGTGTCGGTTAGAAGTGCTCTCTGTGAATCTCTGTTCACTTTTAGATAAAATTATGGTAATAAAACACTTCCTCTTTCCTTACCTTCGTCATTATTTATAGTTCTTTGCTCTTTTTTATGATTATTATTGTATAGGTACTCGTATATATATATTATATATATGTGATACGTATAGGCTTTACATTTATTTATAGATACGGATAGTTAAATGATGTAAATGCAAATCCAAAGACTACCTTTATGATTATAATTTATTTTAAAAATTCATTCAATGGTTGTCTTTAAAAGACCACTTTTCCCGAAATGACCTCCGATTATGTCACCTTTATATCGCTCATCCAATAGAACAACGACGTAATTACGAAAATGTTTTCTTGAGTTTTCTTGAGTTTTCTCATGAAATTATTACAAATTATTATTGATAGTAACATACATAAGTAACATACATAAAAATATTAAGTATTTTAGCATAATCATTGGAAATATATCATATTTTCAATTTCAAACTTTTAAAACGTTCTCCTGAAAAATAGCTAAAACGTAATTACGTCATTGTTCTATTGGATGAGCGATATGTGTAATTCGTTTGGTGTACGTAATAAGGAGTATTCTATTATGTTGCAAATTCTCATTTTAGAGTAACCATTTTCCTTAGCTGGAACAATTCCACGCTACAAAAGATTTAAAAAAATAGGGGAATTATAAAACGAGCGATTAAAAAAAAGCTTTGCGACTGATGATGACATACTGTATTAATAACTTGAGCGGTATGAATTTGAGTAAGCGAAAAATTAACTAAACTAACGACGAATATTGATTAATAATAAAATCCAGAACGAGCTTACAAAAAGTGGATTGTGATAAATCCATTTCATATATTAAAATTTTATCCGAGCGACTACATTACTAAGTGAGCGACTGGAAATACAGAGAGGGCAACTTAGAAAAACACAAGATTGAACTTGAGAACTTAGGATGCAAGAGCGAGCGAAGCGAGCTCGTGACTTGGGGCACCCCGACACGGACAGGTTAGGTTCGAAGGGGATGACATGATGATGGCTCAAGTGACCGAGCGGAGCGAGCGAACGAGCCCCCGTCATCCGCTTCGTGTTTGGTTCCTTTAAACCCTGCAGACAGAAATAGGGGCTCCGTCGACTACGCCTTATTATTATGCTCATTTTGTATTTTAAGTAACCCAAATTAATGTTTGTAAGATACTATTCTGTTGATTTTTCGTCACTTGCAGTCAGTCGCTCACTTAGTAATTATATAACCCAAATTAATTAATTTTGACATTTAAAATTGTAATTTACAGTCACTCGTTTTATTGCTACCCAAAAAAATATATTTTCCACTGCAAATAATCACTTAACAGTTTTGATGTTATGCTAAAGAGTTCACTCCGACGCAGACGATTCTGGCTGTTGCATTAGGGCATCTCTACCCAGGATATGTATTGGTACCTGATCGGAACGAGTATAATTACAAAGTTTTAAAGTTTTAACTTGAATGGCCCTCCAAAATTACTTTGTATGAATCAATCTATACTTCATTAAAGCTTGTAGAGCCAAATAGTCAATCATCACCTGCCTAGCCTTTTCCCAACTATGTTGGGGTCGGCTTCCAGTCTAACCGGATGCAGCTGAATACCAGTATTTTACATGGAGCGACTGCCTATCTGACCTCCACAACCCAGTTACTGGGTAATACGATACCCCTTGGTAAGACTGGTTGTCAGACTTTCGTGCTACTGACGACCCATAACGACTATCAAAGATCCACGAATGACAACTGCCACCAACAGCTTAACGTGCTTTCTGAGGCACGGAGAGGTCTTGGTATGTGAAGATGGTCACCCATCCACGAACCAACCGCGGCAAGCGTAGCTTAACCTGATCGATTGACCCGTGCGGCTGTTATTACCTACTTCGCCACAAGCCCTTCCAGAGCCAAAAGGGCAGTACACCGTGGTAATTAAATTATGTTTACTGCGTTTTAGTGGGATAGGTTTCAGTTTAGGGTGTTGCATTGAACTGGATCAAATGGATGTAAAAGGAAAAACTCGAGGCTAATCTTTAAGTGCAAAAAATCCGTTCCGCCTCGAGCTTTCAAGAAAATATTAAAGTTCTATGTTTACATAAGTTTTACTTAGTGTTGTATCTAGCCACTGCAGTATTCATTTACTAACACTTGTAGGCAGTGGAATTCATAAAACAAATTTTACCCCTACCATGAATATTGATTGAGGATTTAAAAAGTCAAACCCGAAGGGAAAAAGTCATACACACCTAAGAGAATGTATTTTTTTTCCAGCGTTTTTATGTTTTTTAGTACAGAAACTTGTTGAATTAGCTCAGAGACAACTGCATCGTTGAAACCCAATCCGGGTATGTGTGCGTAGGTATAGTATAATCAGCCTATAATGTCCCCAATGCCTACAACACAGACCTGGAACACAAACCTCCTCTCTGAAAGAGGGAGTGGGCCATAATCCACCAGGCAGGCCAAGTGTGGGTTGGTGGACGTCACATATCTTCGAATTTTCGATTCTAGCACATGCCGGTTTCCTCACGATGTCTTTCTTCACCGTTTTGAGAGCGGTGGTGATGAAATTAAATACACACAGTAAAGTGCCTGTCTGGTTTGAAACTCACGACCTACAACTCGTAAGTCGGGGCCGATACCAATCGACCACTGCCCTTTCTCTGAGCAATGCATGCGTGTTTATTGAGTATACTATGTTCCTAGTCAAACGTTTAATTTATACTTCGTGTGCAATATTTAGCTATGTGAATCGTAACATACCTAGCCTCTAGGAGCGTCTTGTAGCTTGTTGTAGCATCTCGTAGGTTCGCGTTGCAGCTCCCAGTTGTCTACGATGACAGACAGTAAAGGGATGAGTGACGGTGAAGGTAGATGCTCGTAGCAGTCGTCCACTACGGCATATCGTAGCAAAAAATATATTCAATTCAATATTACTTTACCAAAGAATATTTTTACTCTAAAAAGCTTTTTCTGCGCTATGTACAATTTATTGATTATGCTATATAACGTAGTCAAACGTTTAATTTATACTTCTTGTGCATTATAAAGGTAGGTGTATCGTAGACTCTCGTAGCGTCTTGTAGCTTTTCGTAGCATCTCGTAGGAGTGCGTAGCAGCTCCCAGTTGTCTTCGTAGACGGTCGTAGCAGTCCGCTACGGCATAACGTATCATAGTCGTTCCTACCAGTCTCTTTCAGAATCTGGTGCATAAGGTGCTAAATGCCTTGTATTGAAATACTTTAACACGTTCGACGCCATGTCGGACATTGCTGGGCGACACTTAACTTTCCCTATAAGCCACACAAAACATTTAAAATTGACAAAAAATCGACTTTTTGTTTTATTCATAATATTATTAATACAAGAACATTATCAGAAAAACAAACATAACTTTCTAACATATATATTTTTTTAGAGTGCTGATGTGATTACACTGTTCTAGGAGGTCGCGCAGGTCATGCTGCGTACAATATTGCCTTGTATTCTTGACCGACGGCTCAGAAGAGACGTTTAGACATAGGTCTGACTGTCGGACAACATTGTCCCCCACGGCCCGAACGGAACATACTGGTGTCGCCCAATATTGTCCGACATGGCCTGAATGGAAATTCATCATTTTATTCCGTGGCGTTGAACGTGTTATTTGGATTAAAATTAAGCATAAGTACACGAAAAAATTTCACACTATTGTTTTATTCCTGTATGTATAATACTATTGTTTTATTGTTCTATTCCTGTATGGGAATTTGGACACCTTTATTGCCCACGAAGAAAATAAAACAATCAATCATCAGGCAGTGGAAACCTATTAATGTAGGCTTTAAAATATCTTTTCAAACGTTAGGGTTTGAACAGAATTTTGAGGGAAAAAGTTTGACACGCAACCGCTGTTTCATACAGTTTACAATACATTAATTATGAAAGGGTACTTGTTGCACTGTAAAAGAAAGCAGTGAAGGCACCGTAAAATAGCTGCATCAATTATTCAGACTTTTTCAACTTTGGACATGAAGAGACATGGCGTTTACTTTAATGGAGTCTTTTTTTTACAGTTTCTTACTTTTATTTCTGTAGTGTTGAAAATTGTTTGAATAATTTTTTTATATTAAGTAGTTTCATCATCTGCCTGGCCTTTTCACAACTATGTTGGGATCGGCTTCTAGTCTAACCGGATGCAGCTGAATACCAGTATTTTACGAGGAGCGACTGCCTATCTGACCTCCATAACCCAGTTACTGGGTAATACGACACCCCTTGGTAAGACTGGTTGTCAGACTTTCAGGCTTCTGACTACCCGTAACGACTGTCAAAGATCCACGAATGTCAGGCGGGACCAAGGGCTTAACGTGCTTTCCGAGGCACGGAGGGGTCTCGGTATGTAAAGATGGCCAGCCACAGACCGACCGCGGCAAGCGTAGCTTAACCTGATCGATCGACCTGTGCGGCTGTTATTATTTAGCCTAGTTTGTTAGGGTCTTTATTTTCTCTGTCTATATTTCATAAAGCCAACAACAACAATCGTCTTCTACGATGTCCTTCTCACCGTTCTGGCTTCATTCATTCTTCCTTCTTTGTCCAGGCAGTCTTTCTTTGGAATGCGCTCCCTCTGGACATCAGGACGGCAACCAGTCGGTTATCTTTTAAAGTGAAGGCACGTGAACATATCCGTCAGAAGTTGGCCGTAGCATCCCAGCGCTGATATGCTGGATTCGTTTTCCCCTCTACTGATCATTTTTCTGCAGACAGTTCATTTTGTTTATATGTATGTATATATGTATCTATCTGTGTATTGTTATTAATTCTTGTATTGTATAGTAATTTCCTAGCTATCTATCCCGTATGTTGCACCTACCATATTTTGTCTCTGCATCACCCTAAGGTTGACTGGTAGAAATTGCCTCAGGCATTAAGTCCGCCTTTGTACAGTACTTTTTTTACTTGTGCATAAAGTTTTAATAAATAAATAAATAAAGCTCAGGACTGTTTGTTATGACGGTGCTTATGGGATGCCTATTTGCAGCAGTACTCGTAGGCGTCTTTCGGCTAAATGATGACATTGAGTATACTATGCATATTGTACAGCCTCATCCTATTTGTGACATGCTTTTCTGATGTGTGCTGATCGCTTTCCAAATTTAATGCGTATACTTACCAGTACCACTACTTATTTTTTTTTCTTTTTTATTGTTCCGTACGAAAATGGTAAAGGGAACCCTTATGGTGCGACTCAGTCTGTCTGTCCGTCTGTCACAGCTGGATATCTCAAGAACATGCTATCCACTTGAAATTTGGAATAATTTTAGATGACGTTCAACTATTTTACAAATAAGAAAGAAATAAAAATATGTGTGTATATTTTTTTTGCAACAGGGAAAGGGGGTCTTAAAAATTGGAAGTGGGGCTACTAGGGCATGTGGGGTATCATATGAAAGAACGCTGTTTGTACAGTAAGCTTCAAAGAAACCGGACCCCCCTTTGATGATGATATCATACGTTTAAGTTTTTCGTAGTATAACGTAAATGGCGTGTTGGTCTAGTGGTTTGAACTGCGGCTTAGCAATTCGATGGTCACGAGTTCAAATCCGCGGATGAGATTTATTTTTTTCTTTTTTTTTAGTTTCTTTAATAGTTGATTATGTGATTTTCGTAACTTTATTTCAGAAAACATCCATATTTAAGAAAACAAATGTGAAGTATGAGGTTTGTAAGAAAAGCCAGGCATGTTGCATAAACAATATTCATTTATTTCATTAATTAAATTTCTAGGAATCCACATATACAGTTATTAGGGGTATACAGTTTTCTATCTGTGTTAAATTAGGGTTATTTACTTAAAATATTAACTAAATACAAAATATATACCCTGGGTGAGGTGTAGAACGTTTAACATTAGATAACGGTTCGTTTATAGATATTTCTAGTAACATAACTACAATATTTATTTATTCAAACTTGTAAAAACATTATTTTTTTTTACTCTGTATGATCTTATGAGGAAAAAAGCCTGGTTAAAAAATGAAATGTTGTCATTTGTGCCTGTGAATTACAGAGGAAGAACCAACATGCTAAACTATAACAGTATAGCAATATACATCTTTCTCTTTTATCACAATTTCTGATAACCCTTTTAACACAGCATTAGAAAAGTATGTGAGGTCAGATGGTGCATCGTTAACACATTACAAGACTACTTGTAAACAAGAGTAACTGGATTCATAATAATAAAGGTTGTTTATTTTTGATTAACTACGAGATAATGATCCCACAAATATTGGGAATTATTAACACTTGCTCAAACGTTCCAATGCAATTTTATCAGATAAGTTACACAATCAATCTGCCGAGTAAATTGTCTATTAATAACGCAGACGATGGCAGTCACTGTCTATCACTTCTTGAAGACTTTTCATGCCCGAAACCATATTGAAACTTGCAGCACTATTTCGAATTAGTTCCCAGGTTTTGTGTGTCCCAAGGTGTCGCTCCGATTCATTAGTGTAAGCAGTTGGGTGAGATCGCATTTCACATCACCCGTCGCTTGATACCTTTGTATCCATCTACGAACTATTTTTCTCTGTAATGAAAACAATAATATTAGAAATACATAAAAAATCCACCTTGTAAGTAATAATGCAACATGGTTGTAACAATAAATATATGTGTATAACGTAAATCTTACCGTTAAGCCCACATTTCTCGTGCTATTTTCTTTATGCTTTGTTCCTGTTCCCAGAGAACAACAATTATTTTAGCCTTCAAAAAGTTGTTAATCGCACCATACTATCGGTTAATAGAATCAACTGTTCAAAAACTTCGTAAATTGGATAATTTTACGACGAAGACATTACACACAAGCTGATCGGCACGAAAACGAAACGATTTGAAAAATAATTATACCCTCAATCACAGTTTAGTAAATAGGGCGAAGAAGTATTCTAAATTCAACCTTAACTCACAGTTCATACAGCAGTTAAGTTTCTGAAGTAAAATGACGGTAGTGCAACAATCGGAATCAAGCACAATCTATTCAACCAAACAAGAAATCTATGCTAATTTCAACCTTATCTTTTAGTTAATAATTGAAGAGTTACGTATTGCATTTTGTAAAACAAGGTTGTGGACGGTAGGTGTATCTCACGTGGTGGAAGTTGAAATTTAAACCTTAATGTCTAGAAGATTAGACCGTTATCAAACTTGTTCGATAAAATGAGTAATGCTATTCGAATTTTCGTTGAGATTACTAACTGAGCCAATAGCCTATTGGTATAAGGCACGGTCTTAATGATCGTCTGGCGTCTGCTGATGTGGGTTCGTATCCTATACGGCGTAGTGTCTTTTTGTAAGTTATTCTTGGTATACGGTTCGGCCAGAAGCCGAAAAAAATACCACAATACCTAATTATTAAAAACATACAAATAATATTTGAGTCGGATCGGTGGATGCTCGGGCAGAGATGGGTGCGGCGCGGGCGGCGGGGAGGGAGCTGCTCGGGGCCAGTCACGTGACGCACCCGCCGTCGCTTGAGCGATTATTCTTTAAGTCTTGGCGGGGTTCGTTTTCTCTGATGCGTACTGTACATTCTCATTTTTTTTAGGCCGCATAGTTGTCGACTTTTGATGAAAAATGTAAATTATTCAATGTGATAGAAGTTTATGTAAAGATAAGAAGACAGGAAAAATAAAACGACGTCTCTAAATAACACACTTTTTCAGAAATCATAAATAAAAATTACAATAGTTCCACTATCCGTCAAGAGATGGCGCTGCCCTAAAACTGCAATATTCTACACCGCAGTGTTAAAATTCTATGATGAGGCCTCGCCGACGAGTTGGCCAGAAGGGCATCCAGTAAGTCCGTGAACCGGAACCTGTCGTGCCCATTCCCTTCAACCAACTACGCAGGTGGCTACAGGAGCACAACCACACACAAGCAGAGAACTGGTGGACGTCCTTACCGGGCTGTAGGCAGTCCAAGGAAGCCATGCCATCTTTAGATGGCAAACTAACCTGGCACTTGCTACGCCTGGACAGGAAAGGCCTGCGCCTGGTTAGCATCACAGGACACTGCTCACTAAACAAACACTTCCACACAATAGGCATAACGGACAGTCCCCTGTGCAGGGCTTGCATGGAGGCTGGTGAAACCGTTGCGCATGTGCTCTTTGAATGCACAGGCGTCACCCAGATTAGGTCAGGAACCCTCGGGACACCCAGATCTTACACAGATGTTCTCAACAGACCAGGAGACTTAATCACTTTCTGGAGGGAGGTGGGCTGGTTGGAATAACCTCCGATGGCCCACGCACAATGGTCCACTTGAAGGACTAAGTGTGGAAACCAAACCCATAACATAGAACATAGGCCTCGCCGAGGAAAATTTAATAGATGATAGAACGGAACCTTCTATTCTATTTTGTACAGACACCAGCACATCAAGCTACCCGAAACTGTCAAATTTTCCCAATCCATCTTGAACATAATGCTGTAACGATAAAGTTGAAAATCTATTAAAGAAATTTGACAGATTGTAGTAGCTTGATGTGCTGGCTCCAGATACCAAATAGTACCTAGGCAATAATGGCGTGGTTAAGTTAGGATGAATTAATAACAACACTTGCATTGTATACATATATGTAATGAAATATATCACATCAATCCATTTATAGCTAAATATATATTCAGAACTAATTTAAATACACATAAAATAGACACACTAATATATTTGGTGATATAATCAGTGATAGTGTAATTTCTATTGTTGTTTAATAAAGAGTGAATAACACGATACTATTACAATTAGTCAGGTGTCTGATCATTTTTTTTTTATTAGATGAGCTTAAGTAAGATATTTTCTTATTTCATATTATATTTTCTCAAGGATTGATACATTTCAGGGAAACAACATTCAATACATTACTATATCTTCCTAATTCGATAGTCAGTATACTGTACTGTCAAATGTAAAAGAAAACTCGGTTGTTCTGTGTAAATTAAGTTCAAAAGAATATAATTAAATGGCGAGCCAATGCTTTTAGAGAGAATTAAATTTTGAAACACCTTTACTTATGTTACTGCCTATTGTGTTATCCTGGCAACACTAAGTGCATGGCACGGTGAGATATTCAGTCAAAACAATTGACAGAACAATACGTAGTTACGTAAAATATTCTAAAAATAACTCGATACATCCAGGTTATACCTGCTCGATATAATTTTATAATAAATACACAATATCTGACTTGCTACAAGAGTAAAGTGATTAATATGATAACGTCAATTAATTTAACATTCATTTATATCATAGGTATATTTTTATATATTTCAACTATTCTAACAAATATAGATCATAGGATGAGAAATACATGAATACATCTTTCAAATCGTAACAAAATATAACTAAAAACGTTTAGATTTGTAGGTAAATGATTATAACTGAATATATATTCAGTATTACAATCGGGAGAGTTTTGAAAAATACAATAATCTGGGGCAATTCAATTTCCTATCTACTTGTTCTTACATTCTCCTAAAGAGATTTGAGCGGGTACATGCCGAACATCGGGATTCTAGTTGGTACATTGGTCTTCAACACACAAAAACGACGAAAGCGCTTTGCTGATTGAGCTGTATTCAGCGCAGCGGCCGCGTGCTCCGCTCGACTCGCGCTGCTGAGTCCTAGCCAGGCCTTTCCACAAATATATATGAACAATACGAAAATACGAACCTGTAAGATTTCTACTATAGATTAAACAGGGATATCTAAGTTCATTATTATATTAAATATTCTTATGATGTACAACTGTTACTAAGAACATTATGTCAACTCCTACGATGAGGTTTCTGTGTTGTATATATTTATTCATATTATACATGATTTTTTTTTTTGTAATATTTAATAAATACTTATTTCATACGGAAATTTTAAACATCTAGGAAATAGTACAAAGGTAAATTGTAGAAGATATGTAGGTATGCAACTTGTTCAGGTAAATGCCAAGAAATGCTTCTGGTTACAATTTAATTCAATATTTATGACTTCGTATGTGTAAATATATTAGTAAATAATGATATTATTATTAATACTATAAAGGTATAACAAGTGGAAACTTGTTTATATATTAGGAATTTGAACATTAGATAGATATATATATATATATATATATTTTTTTTTAAAGCAGACTGACCTTATTTACAATGCAAAGGGTTTTATAATAATCACAATTAAGTACTTAAATACAATTTTTCCTGTATCGCCCATAGTTAGGCGTGGCATCGATCATAGCTTCATACAAACATGTCATCACAAAAAAATGCTGTATGTAGGTAGAGTTTTAATAAAATATCATTAGGATGTTTTCAGAAAACCAACCAAACCAACTATTATATTTTTTTAATCTCTCTAAGTTCCAATAACTTCTTAGGGGTACAATAACATAGACATCAATTTACATATTTTCCACGCACAAGTTACCTATTAAAATGTCCCTTCCTAAAAAACGTAGATTCTCTTCAATAATTTTGAAAACCTTGTATAATCAATAAAAACTTAATACTTACAGTTAGGCCAAATAAATTTAAAAGTGGATAAAATGGGGGCCCTAAAAAAAGGACTGGTTCGTTTGCCGTATTCCTGCTTCTCTGGACGAACCGTCACAAAAGAAAAAGAGATGAAAGGATACGGCATTGGAATCTACTTGTACTTTTAAAACTTATATTTTTTAGGAAGGGTTTTTAAGGTACTTCGATCTTTTTAGTACTGTTACCTTATATATTTACCAAGTATGCACGCATATATATATAATTGATAACAATATTGTATAATAGAAAACGATAAATAAATTCGTTAGGTTTATAATATTAGGTACATAATATAATATGTATATTTAGGTGTTGCACTTAAAAGTACTCTATACTTTTGGGTATATAATTAAAATGAGAAACATCTCAAGGTGAAATTCTTTAGAATTTTTTTTTTATATTTTCTATTTTGTGTAACATACTGCAACATTGTATTATATTATAGGTAACCGCATAAATAGTAGATAAAATCGAAAAGGAAACTATTATATCTGAGTTGTGCATTTATAATGTGGCACCTTCGCCGTTCACATACTGACATGAACTGATGGACGCTACGGAAGATGCCAAACTCGTAACGAAGTTCTGGGCTGATTCTATTTAGATTGCCATCGACAAGCTAAAAAGAAAATGGTGACATGAGGTGGCTGGTATTTGGTCAACCACTTTATAAATGCACTATATAAAATAGCGTAGTAACAGGTACGTATACATTCCTCTAGAATCTACTGTGTGAGTTATGATCCTGCTAAGTACGTAACCGTGGTGTAGTTCGAGAGTGAAGAACAGATACAGACAGAAAAAAATGCAGAGTATGTTGTTCGATCGCCAGGCGTACCTACGTGTGGGTGCGTGGGAGGAGCGCGGGGGTGCGCGGGTGGTGCGCGGGATTCACTTAGTCCTTGGGCTGGGGCTTCACTATCTCACACTTGCCGGGGGTGGCTGGGGTCGGGTCCTCGGAGAACAGAGGATTCTTCACTTCCATGTCTCCCGTCTGTGGATACGTAGCCCGATATTCAGTACAAGGATGAAGCAATTTGTCGACGAATATTTCATTCACAAAAAATGTTCGTGCATGAAAAATAAAGTTTCCTAGAAAGAAAGAGCATTAAAGTGCATTAATTCAAGAATTGTTATTTTATTTAAGGCTTCACTACTCAGCCTATGGCGGTCTTTTGGTGGAGGTACTTGTCGACGTCTGGTCCCGGGCTGCCTGTATCCTATATCTTTAGAAAACTTCAGGTATTAGTCAGTGCCCAAGATGCCCATTTTCTCAAAGTTTCAGGTATGTTGAAACATTGATATGCCCTTTGTAAACCCAACCCCACCACATTCCGCTCTCGCTGACACAAGACGTTTGTTTTTGCATTATAATGCAAACAGTAACATTATTATGCCTTGCTTTCTTTGTGACATCAAAAGTAAGAGCGTGAGTACATAATATGCAAGTCGTATGTTGATTAGAAGTAAAGAAGACCGTATCTCTTGTATAATTCAACGTTAATGTTAAACATAAACTAAGTACCTAGAACAAATGCACGGCTTTAGAGCACGAACCGATTTCCTGATATTAGCCAGATATTATTTTGTCAGTAAAAGAGGGATCAGTTTCAATTTTGTTTAAAAGCCATACTCTAAAAAGACAGCTGCATAGATTTCACAGTTGAATAAGGCCAGCCTTTTCCAACAAGTGTCTGTATACAGCGTGTAACGGAAGGGGGGTATCAACCCTGAAGGAGGTGAATGTACTCATGAAACTCAACAACTTTCCCCAAAGAACATAGGTCGAAATATGAAAAAAAAATTTGGCCCTCCCATACAAAACTGACTACCAGCTGATTGATTTACTATGGGAGGGCCAAATTTTTTTTTCATTTTTCGACCTATGTTCTTTGGGGAAAGTTGTTGAGTTTCATGAGCACATTCACCTCCTTCAGGGTTGATACCCCCTTTCCGTTACACGTTGTATTGGACTGCACATTTTTCAAGCAGTGACAGACATGAGAATCAAACACAAAAACTGGAAGTTCGGCTGTTATATGTACTTGCTAATATGCCTTATCTAGCCACCAGCAGTCATCTTCCCTATTGTGCCGGTAGGAAGTCCTTTTTTTGTTTCAGCAAAATTGGAAATTACTTCATTACAGTCCCTATGGCCTTTTAAGTTCCTGTAGTATTTTAAGTCTTCATACAACGTGTAACGTTAAATGCGCAAAACCTCAGACACCCCAACTGATTTTTAATTCTATTGGCCTATTTCACAGAGAAAATAAGTCATTAAAAAATTGTAAAGGTTTTATGTGCTGTTTAGTTTTACTGGCCATTCTGATCGTTTCTTGCGTCTGCGACGACGTTTTATCGAGGGAGGACTCGTCACCGGGTCGCTGCGCCGCGCTGACATTGGGTTGCTTGACCTATTAATAAATAGACACGGCAACGTTTTTAATGAAGATTTTTTGAAAAATGTGACCTATATTAAAAGGTGGTTCAATTAATTCTGCTCGTTATTCTGATAAAACTATTTTCAGGTTTTGCGCATTTAACGTTACACGTTGTATTCCTTTATGTTATTATATCCTTTAAAGTTCCTTTAGTTGTTTGAGTCCATATAGCATTTTCAGTTCCTAAAGGCATTAAAATTCCCATAGACAAAACAATATTTGAGATGTTGGTAAAATGTGAGCGTACGTACCGTAGCGAATCCAGGGCATTCATATACGGTGTAATCTCCTTCTTCATTCTCCTCCTCAGATTCAGGGTCAGACATGGAGCCGTTACGATGCTCACAACCATTCCTGAAATGTGTAGACAGACTTTTTACAAGAAGCATTCTTATAGCAGGTCAAAAGTAAAGTGTCATGCGAAGTGACCAGCGATTTTGCACCATATGCGGTACATCGACATTCATTGCTCACTAAACTTGCCTGCACGATTACCACTAGTACCGGGGCATAAATATAACGCGAACCGCCATTACCGGGGCATAAACATGACATGAACCGCCATTACCGGGGTATAAACATGACGCGAACAACTAGTACCGGGGCTTAAAAATGACTTGAACCGCCATTACAGGGGCATAAACATGACACGAAACGCCAATACCGGGACATAAAAATGACGCGAACCGCCATTAACATGGCGCGAGCTCTAGAAAGAGACTTTCTTACATATATCAGTGCCAGAGATGAAGGTCCCCAAAGCGAACTTTTTTTTAAATCGATGTGCCATCTTTACGGCCGGGTACTGTTACAAAATTTTCTATGTTAATCTATTCTGAAAATATACAAGCTGCTACACTTACAGTGTGTAGTGCACAGTTATGCTTATTCTATTTATTAATATGTGCTCGTTTCAGCAAAAGCCTTTAAGCCCACTTCAATTTAAAAAAAAAAGTTTATTTTTAATATAAAGAAAAGCCCAAAGCGTTTTTCATTAAAAGATAATTATAAAAAAAAAACCTAAGTGAATTAATGATGAATACAAAAATATACACTACATGATCATTGTTAAACAAAAGTGGTCCAAATTAAGTCATAAATTCTTCATGTCTGAAAACATTTATCGAATGCACGATTGCACCGAGTATTGAAGTTTGTTAAAAATTTAAATGTATAATAACTTTGCTCTTCGTTATATTTCTTCATTGGATTGTAACATTGCTCGTTAGCAATTCTATTTTTCTAGAGCAAACTATTCAAATAAAACTGAGCTTTTCATTCCTTTCTGAACACCGGCGCTTATTTGTTTACCGTCCATATTTCTGCTATTTAATGAAATGAAAAAAGTAAGCAGGCGGCGTTCTCTGCCATTTTCAAATCGTTTTATCAAAGCTGGAAGGAAAACAGTTGAACAATTTTCTTGTATTTCATTACCTTTCCATAGCTATTATTTGTTGTTTTTGATGCTGGTAGTGGTACATGTGCGCCGAGTGCGCCAGTTTCCTGTCACCTGATGTGTCTATGCTCGGACCGGTAACTCCGTATGCTGGATAGTCCACGTCTGCTGCAGCTTTAGCTTTTTTACTGAGCCTGTGGGGTGATTGTGACTGTTGTGAGTGATTCATGTCACTAGAAAGTGAGAAGTGCAACTACATGTGTTGGTTATCAATGACTCACGTATACCAGCCGATAGCGAATCCGACGACAGCCATGGTGAGCGCTGTGCCCACGGCAGCAATGAGAGCTATTCCATAGATCGAGTCTGCTGGGTCGGCCGTCGATTCCAGCACATGGATGTGACGAGGCTTGTCGGTGCCCGCAGGGTTTTCTTGGGTACTAAATATTAGCAATCAGATTAGGATATTGTCTCTCTGCGCTACAAGCATACGCTACGACTGGCACCTCTTACGTGGCCATGAGAGGTGAATAATGCGACTAAAACTACGCTAACACAAATACTAAATGTTTCAGAATTTTGTAAAACATACACGTTTTTTATAGGTAATATGCTTGTGAGACTGAGATAAGCATACATGGGATCACATGCTGGCAGGTCTGGCTTGATGTAGCGAAATAAGATGGTAAGGCAATATGCAGGCTTGTATGATAAATAAGGCCCAATAATTGATATTTTAATTTTGAGTTACCCACAATGGTTAAATGTATGGATAGCGTGAATTTGTTTGCATATATTATTTCTTGTTTCCTATGCTCATCGTTATTTTTTATGATATTTTAATTTAGTTTACCATATCAAAATAGTTAATTCCCAATATGTTTGTTAGCTGCTGTTGCAATTGTTTCTATTCATAATGTTATTGAATAGACAGCGTCTGCGTCAGCTTCAAGCACCGGGTCGGCTCTGGCCTTGTATAATTAATCGGTGCCAATACGAGAGTCCTCGAGTCGAGTGAGACTCTTAGAGCGCTGCCGGCTAAAGATTCTTTTCATGCATTTCTTATTAATAATTATTTTCGTTGGTGTTAGTTTAATAAGGCAAGGTGATACCTTATAATAGCTAATTTAAGACTTTTATATTTGATGGTCATACCATCGAAACGGTATACGGTTAGGGGTATCGTATTACCCAGTAACTGGGTTGTGGAGGTCAGATAGGCAGTCGCTCCAAGTAAAATACTGGTATTCAGCTGCATCCGGTTAGACTGGAAGCCGACCCCAACATAGTTGGGAAAAGGCTAGGCAGATGATGATGACCATCGAAACGGTATCCATACATTATACCTATATATTTTTTCCATAGTTAGGTATTTTATCTGTGAGCTGCAAAACAGCATTTATTCCTGTCCTGTGATGTGACAATGTTACTATTAATGTATAATGGTAGAAATGATAATTATTATGAACCGAAATTGCCAATTGGGTTACTAGTAAAATAAATATAATTGTCCAAAATTAAATGACACCAAAGTGACAAGTCCTTTTAACGCCCGTTTTGTTAAGCTAGCAAGCTGATTTTTGTTGCACTTGATCGTACTTCATAGTTTTATGTGGTCTTTGCCACCATTACAGCTAAGCATGTGTTCGATTTCCCATGAATCAATCAACTCGTTTGGTTACAGTCCTCAAGGCCAGCCGCAGAGCCGTGCAATTATGTACAAACAAAGCTGTCTGATGCCAGATATAATGCAGTTTTACTTGAAAAATGGGATCATATCAAAACAGCTGAGAACACAGACATTAATAGGACTCTTCTTTAGCGTCTACCTAAAAACGCCTAAACACAATTTTGATTCTCTATCACTAACAAATGATGTAAATAATGCAAAATCTTGGAACGATTCTAATAAGTGTGTGTTTTTAAAGTGCATTGAATGTCGTCTGCACACGTGTTCACATTGCTTGTATTCGTAGCTTAGTTTGAGAAAACGTTCACAAGTGAAGGCTGCTTTCAACAAATGTGTTAATTGGGACGAACTTCATTTCCATGCGCGACTAAGGACTGTTAGGATTGGAGGCTAAGGAATGTCTAAGTGTTTAATATATCAGTCTTCACCTCGTCTCCGGCACATCAGTAGGGTTTACTCTCAACCAGCGCAGGTTGGTTGGCAGTAAGGAGACAGGTATACGGTAGTCCTTATTTGCCCTAGAAAAATGCTATATTGTCGATTTTGTAAAAGTAGAATGGACGCGAACTATGGGTATTGGTAACTATGGGTATATGCAAATGGAAAGAGCTCATCAAGGAAAACCTTTGCTACTATCAAAACTTTTGCCAATCGTTAGTCCGTCGGTAGTTAAAAACCTAACTGGGGTACCAAAGTGTAGGAATTGCTTCTGCGCCCAATAACCAAAAGATTTATAACGATTGAAAATGCTTATTAAGGAGAGTATTTGTTACTATAATGACTTGTGTCAATTTTTTGTCCGTTCGGAGTTATATTGCTCTTAAAGTGATCTTAACTCTCGTATTTCGTAAACTAAGTTACTTTCAATATGCAGAACAATTGCTTTACCAGTATTTGACATCATCGAACAACGTCATTATATTATTTAAAGATAACACGTGAACTGAAGCAAGGGTTCTTCGCACGGATGCAATATACTACAGAAGCGATATGAAAAAAAAATCGAGATGTATGTGCTATATCTAAGTTAAACGTGTGTAAGTATTACACACATAAACCTTCCGCATTAAATTTTCTAAATGGTGATGAAGAAAACTAAGAATAGTTACATGAGAATGTAGTAGCACTAAAATATTTTCCTATCCTGTAGGTGAATCAGACGTGATGTTTTGATATTTCACACCTTTGCCCATATAACCCTCCCGGGAATACCAGCAGTGCGATTCTATAACCATCTCACGGTGAGAACTTAGGTGAAGTGAGCGTGGAGTGAGCTTTCAGTGTCATCCTACCTGGCACTAAGGATTGACCAAGCAAACATTTACAATCATATCGAGATTTTAATAATATTTCTTATGCTAATTCTATTGAACATTTTATATAATTTCAAAGATAGTATTTCAGTTGCCAAAACATTACTATTTTGTGGGGTTTTAAAATAAAATAGCAAAACAGAAACTTAGTCAGAATCTCAAGGTTGTTATTTTTCTTTTTTTTTTCTAGACTTGTTCTTATAATAGCGATGTTTTGGCAAGTAAAATCTCAAAATGCTTTCAAATTATACAATAAAATGATCTGATAAAATGATATGAATGAATTACATAGAATTAGCATAAGAATATTACTTACTAAAATCTCAATTATGATGGTAAATGTTTTCTTGGTCAATCCCTAGTATCAGTGGGATGACACTGACAGCTCACTCCACGCAAGATTTCACGGTGAGATTTCTACAGAATCGACATGCTGTATTTAAATTCTAGAGGTGTGCCTATAATACACCCAAATTTCCTATGAAATAGGAGGCGAGGCTATTACTATCCACCGGGCACCAATTCAGACTCCGGGCTCAAAATATTTATTAACGGTATTGGGAGGTTCGGCAGGTGTAACGTCCTGTCCGACCGACTCTTAGAAACATTGTTTGTAAGAGTCGGTCGGATTTAGGTGGACAATATTTTAAAATAGACGTTGACCAACGTCGTAATTAGGTTTAATTAATACTGTGTCTTTCAAACATCATTTATAAGCCTTTATAAGATGATTTTTGAAAAAGCACAGTAATATTTAAAGTTGTTTCATTGACGAAATACCAGATTTTAAATGATACTTTATTAGTCACATTTAGGGCTCTGTGTCTCCAAACGGACAATCAATTGTGAGAATTCGTCGTAACACAAAATATTCTTCTTGATGAGACCTTCCATTGGCATATATCTTACCGCTATTGGGGGGTGCGGCAGATTTAACGTACAGTCCGGCCGACCGAATTTTAAAATCATTGTCTCTTAAACGGCATCAAGGTGGCCAATGTTTGTAAATAGACGTGTGTAGTCTTAAAAGATTATGTGTGCAAGGCAGAGAATGAATGATAGTTAATTAATTGTCGGAATACCAGGTTTAATAACACTTAAGCACTCATATTTGAGCTCTGCAGCTCCTCACGTACTAACAATCGAGAGAAGTTGTCATAATCCTATTAATATCCTGCTATAATATTATAAATGTGAAAGTTTGTGAAGATGTTTGGATGTTTGTTACTCAATCACGCAAAAACTACGGAACGGATTCGGATAAAATTTGGTACACAGAAAACAAAATTTGGTAGTTTACAACCAGGATTAACACATAAAACAATTTTTATACCGATATTCGTACGGAATCGAAACTTACACGGGTGAAACCGCGGGGCGCTGCTAGTAAGAAATATTTTTGAAGAGATTATATTATTATCCAGTAACATCTATTAATACCTATACAAAGTGTAACAGAATAAACGCAAGACCTGAAAGTAGTTTGTTCATAATTGACTTCTAAATCAATTTCAGTAAGTTTTTATAAAAATAGCTAGCTTTAAAAAAATGTTTTGGTCGTTGTATTATGCTTTTAACTTAATATTCTAATTGGGGTGCCTGAGGTCTTGCGTTAACTATGTTACTTATTGTATATCTTAACGGTATTGGGCGTCAGAGCAGATTAGCCCAATCTCCTTTATAGTTACTGCTAACTTCATGATTATCTTTCAATCGGATTTCTACTTTAACTTTTTAACTAAAACATATCATGGCCTTCTTACGATCTGATACTATCACAATGAAGGGATGCACATCAAACAATCCACCAAACTACGATTATGAACACACCATAAAAAAAAGATAAGTCAATATAAGTAGGAACTAAATACTTCGGGTTTCCGGACACATACAGGACAGTACGTTTACATAATTTAATGTATATGTTTGTTTCAGACAACAAGTAACAAATCGTAGTAAAGAATATTAAAAAAAAGAGTTAAACATACAACTAACGACTTTCGGACATTTTCCTTAATTTGTGGTGTGAGACCTTGCCTCTTGTCAAATTTCATGATTCTAGGGCAACGGGAATTAGCCTATAGGATTTGATTTATTTGCGAGTATTGCATATACGGCCGTATTTTTGATTGCGTTAACTTAGAAGCTTGATTTAGAGTTCCAAGAGACACTAAACCTACGTATTTGAAATTGATTTCAACTTATTACCTCCACGTGTTTCCCAGAAAACGGGTCTTGACAAATGAAAGGACGGAGAACGAAATGATCGTATAAGAGTTCCGTTTTTCCTTTTGAGGTACGGAACCCTAAAAACTAACAAATATGGTTTTGTTCATTGGTTTCAGATATATTTTCCCAGAAACAGTGTTTCATCCTTTGAAAGTGTGATAGACTTCAATTCTAATCTGTAATTCTTCGGTAATAAAGTGTTGTTTCCATAAGGGTTCTTAAAAACAGCGAGAAGTAAAATTGAAGATTACCTAGCGCGCCTTTGAATAACTTGTATTCAATTTTTTCCACAATAACTTAGGCTCGTCTAGGTATAGAGGCAGACTTGTGACCCGAAAGGGCATAGAGTTCTATGCACTCCGAGGAGACGGGTAAATAACCTCCGTTGTCTCGGGAATTCGTAACTTTCATACTCATTGAGTTATTATTATTAATGTCATATTAATTCAATATGAGAATAATATACCAGTGATAAAAACCATCTTCTCGTATGGAGATGCAACTGAAATTGCAACTAAATCTGTCCCAATTTCTCACGTTTTCGGTCACTGCAGTTTTTTAAAATTCACATAAGAAATTCTATTAGTTTAAAAAGGTTTGAAACTTGCTAATCCCGCAACCAGGTCCGCCAAATGTTATATAACACATACGTATCGTAATTCGTATCATAAGTATGTTTCTTATAATAACGAGTACCTACCTACTCAGCTAAGTCAAAGGTCAATAGCCCATAACGAACCCTATTCATATTAGTCTTGCTTCCTGTTGTTTTAAGTGTAACTCCCGCTGTTTAAATCAAAGTGCTATTACGTCTTATGAGGACTCTGTCCACTTCCGACCCTATATAATTTTCTTGGAAAGTAAACAATAGCAGTACCGTCTATCATTAGACAATTACCGACATGCTAGTTTGAAATTGCTTGTGATTAATTTAAAACGAAGTATGTATTTTAACAACCTAAGTGCGTAATGTGAAAACTTCTTTTTCTAAGCTTTTCATAGAAGATCTTTTAGACTACTATTAGCATACACTGCAGAAGGTATTATTGAAATACTACAGAACGCAAAAAAAAAAATGGTTTCAATGGTTTTTGTGTTTCTATCGACCACATTTTCCAACCTTATACCACAAATTATAGCGTAAACCTTTTCAGCACTTCCCGTGTCATTATTTTCGAAGCTATTTAATAAACTTCGGTTTTTAACTATTTTTAACCTCTGCTGCTTTGTCCACGAGAATTGAAATATTTGCCGAGTACGGTGTTTATAGATATTCTGCCTGTTAGTGACAATATTATCCTAAGCACTTCATCCAAATCTTGTCGTAGATAATTATCAAAAATGTATCTTAGTTTTAAAAGATATAGGTATATATTTGGCGTTATCTCCAAGGTGATTTTTTGAGAGTTTTTTGAAAGAATAACCTTTATTTGGACACAGTTCGTGATACACAAAATACAAATATCAAAATAAAAAAGAATTGATTCTAACTTTATTCACAAAGACACTACACTTACAATTTACAAGCTAACACTAAAATATATATATATAAATATTATATACAAGTATATAATAAAAAAAATAATGAAAACGGCAGGAGCTCATTGGACATTAAAAATTCATTCGCATCGCTGTTAGTGGGGTAAGTGCCCAAAAGGTTGGCAGCATTACACCGTTGGATGGCAATGATGATTCTTTAAGCTAAAAGTAGGCCAGCCCTCTAGTCACGTGAAGACAGGAAAGAAGTGAGAAAAATTGTTAAAACATTTTATTCCCATTTTTTTGTTTCAATACACAGCCGTGAAGCACACACTAGTGTGCTTCACGGCTGTCTCAAAAAGGTTCATTTCAGCATTAATGCCAGACAGACGCAGTTTGACGCTGGTTTTCTAATGAGCATTTAGGGACAAGTGATGGGAAGTACAAGCAGTTTCAACATACTCGTACCTAATACATAATTTTTATAATTATAAATAAATAAATAAACTAGTAATCAAATATAATAACAAAAACGAAAGCAACAAAACATTTTGGATGCCTATAATAGATGTCTAGAATAAGAAGCAATCGATTCCACTGATTTTGTTTTTCGAATAATGAGATGCAGGTAAATTTTTCGGTTATTACTAGTATCCGACCGAAACAAAAATTTCAGCCGAAAACGTAACCGAATCTTCGGCTCGTCTTCTAGTTTAGCCGATACCGAACTTTAAGAAGTTAAGTAAAAGTGAAGTAAATTTACATTATTTTGTGAGGACTGATTTTGCACTATCAGATTTATTCTACTCAAAGATGAAATTGACTTTCGGCTGATTTTGTGCAAAAAAAAGCAGTAAAATTTTAAAATGGCGGTAGATTCGTTAGACCTAACCCTTAGTAGACTTGCTACTATTAGCATCTGCGATTAGCAATTAAGTCGTTTTCCAGAATCTCGATACTGCGACTGGGGTTTAAACACCGCATAATTTTAGCCGATTCGCCAAAAAGCGATGCAGCCTAGAAGTAATCGAGTTTTGGTCGAATCCGAAACTGCAGCCGAAATCTGATTTTATGGCCGAAACCGAAATCGAGCCTTGGGTCGAACACTATTTATTACCAATATATTTTCAATCTTGTTTTGACCCGATACGACGGATTGTGCCATTCGGCAAAGACGTCGGAAAAAGTCGGGAATAAAAATGCATTGTACAGACGCCAGCACATCAAGCTACCCGAAACTGTCAGATTTTCCCAATCAACTTTGAACCTATCAAAATCAAAATCAAAAGTCATTTATTCAAACTAGGCTGAGAATCAGCACTTTTCGAACGTCAAAATTACAAAAGACAGTCCCCCAAAACGCCCGCCCTTCACCACTTCCTAGTGCTTTCGCTGGGAAGAAGAAGTGGCGCAACAAACTCCCCAGCAGCACAGCTGTCTGTTCAGTTAGAAAATATACTTGACTGAATACAATACAAGGTATGCAAAGCAATTAACATTACAAGACACAGAACGCTAAATTAAATTATTTGCCATATGTCAGCTGGCAACGCCAATATACCAAGAAATACAATAAAAAACTATACGTACTCAAGCAAAAATTAATAAATGGAAATTAAATAAAAGCCTCCAGGTATAAAGGGCGTGACCGCTAACATATTTATGCAATGCTGGGTTCAGTTTACATAGCTGTCGCTTGAAGTCACAAATGATAAACTAGGACCATAAGGAAACTAAATAAACAAGTTATTAATAATGATAACAATGATAAAACCATGGTCAGCAAGACGACCAGTCACCACAAGCAGCACCCGTTTACGAGCATAACGCAAAGGTCAGCCATTACCCCCCTCGCCATATTTGAGGGAAGGAGACAACCCGACCCCCGACGCTACCGCAAGCAGTGACATCTAAGGGAGCATGACGAACTTGCTGCCGGTTGCTCAGGTAAGAATTATATGATCAATTGTCGAGGTCACTAGCTAACCACATATTGCAATCAACTCATTAGAAAACATTCCAATGGGTTGATTATGTCAATAATAAAATTAAAATTAAATTAAACTGATTTGACTTATACAGCCCAATAAAAAAACAATTGTATAATGAGCTCATATAACCTATCAGTAATTCTTTGTAAATTAATTCTGGAGAAAGAACATAAACATTGTCTTGAGTTAATCAGGGCGACCAACTATTCTTATCGTTTAAGTAGTCGTTGATAGAATAGTATGCCTTTGAACAAAGGTTAGATTTTACTTGAGCTTTAAATGCATTAAAAGGCAAATCTAGCAAAGAAGAGGGTAGCTTGTTATAAAAGGCTATACCAAGACCAACAAATGAGTTATGAACCTTATGAAGCCGGTGAAAGGGAGCACGTAGTTTGTCCTTATTTCTGGTGTTAACATTGTGAATATCACTGTTTTTAGTATACAAGTGTATATTTTGCCTAATATATAAGATGTTGGCAAAGATGAATTGTGATGCAACCGTGAGAATACCAATATCTTTAAAAAAATCTCTTAGAGAAACTCTAGCACCTAGCTGGTAAATTGCTCGAACAGCTCGTTTTTGAAGGACAAATATATTTTGTATATCAGCTGCTTTGCCCCACAGCAGAATACCGTAGGACATAACACTGTGAAAATAACTAAAATATACTAAACGAGCTGTATCAACGTCAGTGTACTGTCTTACTTTCCTGACGGCGTAGGCAGCCGAACTGAGCCTTCCTGCTAGGCTCGATATATGTGGTCCCCACTGAAGTTTGGCATCTACTGTTATTCCCAGAAAAACTGCCGAACTCACAGTTTCAAGCGCCTCTTTATCTAAGACGATGTTGGGTCCTAGATTTCTAACATTCGGTAAGGCGAACTTTACACATTTCGTTTTCTTGGCATTGAGAACTAGGTTATTTGACGTAAACCAATCCGTAACTATTGAGAGTGCACTGTTTACGTCGTCAAAATCTTGTCTATTCCTATACTTTAGCGATAAAGTTGAAAATCTATTAAAGAAATCTGACAGATTGTAGTAGCTTGATGTGCTGGCGTCTGTACCTACTGTATACCAAGAACTCGTATCTAGTGTGCTACTCGTATAATGTGTTTTGATAATGTACAATCACAACCATTTGTGCCTAACTATACTTTGATTAATATACAGACGCCAGCACATCAAGCTACCCGAAACTGTCAAATTTTCCCAATCAATCTTGAACCTTAAGTTTAAGTTATAAAGTTGAAAATCCGTTAAATAAATTTGACAGATTGTAGTAGCTTGATGTGCTGGCGTCTTTACCTTCCAGTACTTAGGTGTCTATTGTAATAATTTCAATTAGAATTGCTAAACAGTTTTGTAGGTAAGTCTCCGATAAATGATGGCATAACTGCACAAAAATATTTTGATAAATGCTAATGCTACATTAATTATAGTAAGAAGATTTACTCAACGAATGGAGATAATCACACTTCAAGATGATGTTGTAGTCTCAAAGCCGTTAAAAACAGTAAGGTATTTAAAATTCAAAAGTTATTAAAACTATGTATTAAATGATTTATGAATAGAAATGTTAAAATACTCACAGTCCAGTTCTGAGGCGGTCCAAGTTTTCAGCGACTAGGTTCTTCGTCCTACCCAGGTTAGGATTCTGTCGTATCTGTCGTTGTGGTTGGAATGCCATAACGTTTACCGCTCTGTGGTGGGTTTTGGAATCACCGCCTTCGTGTGGCCCATCGGATTCTGTAATATTGGCATCGCGGTCAAACAAATGCCCCGCGTGTTTTAGTGTTATTTTAATATTGTTATCAAGAAATTATTGAAACACAAATTAGACAAATTCCGTTTTTAATAAAGCTGTGGTTCTTATGTATGTTTTTGAAAACCACACAATATATTCGAGATCGTTTTCTCATGATTGCGCATCTTGAAAACGCTTTCGAAAAATAATAAAAGCCAGGCAAATTTCCGACAGTCGGGAGTTTGAAAATCAAACGGAAATAAGTTTTATATCGTTGAATAAAAATGTAGTTTAAAGTCCGAGAAGTAAATTATACCATTCCGACTTGCAAATTGTAGACAATCTCGCTCATTTCCTGACGGTGGCGTAACGTAAACGGTTAATTATAAGATTAAATATCAGGAAAAGCTGCAGCTTCCGCCAATGTTGCGCTGATAAAATACTTCGTCGTAGGTCGTGGCTACGAAGCCAGCAAGCGAGTGAGCGGCAGCTCCACGTGACATTTGTTGCTAACTAGGAACTAGTCACGCGCTCCTATCAAGGCCATATCACTCCCCATAAATCCGACTAGGGTTAACAAAAGAAAAAGTTTTCGTGAAAGTTGTTCAACTTACTTTGCGTCTCAATTTTGTCGGCGGGTTCGTAATATTCCTTATCAAGAGGCGTTAGTGCAAACGTCTTTTTCTTTTCTTCATTGTTCGTGGCTACCGATGGTGTAGAAGTAGATGGTGTAGATGTCTTACGGGATCGCATCGACATCGCTGGTGCCGGCGGAATGGACTTCGTTGGTATAATTTCCCTTGGCGGCGGCAGGGGTCGTACTTCTATCGGTATGGGTGTTACGGTCTCGGGAACATAACCCTGTTCCCGTGCTCTTGCTTGTCCTTGTCCGTAGGGTCGAGGGAAGTAAGGTTCCCGAGAAATCCAACGCGAAAATTCCTCTTCGAATGGTGTAAAGTCCTCATCGTCTTCCATTTGGTTAATACGATCGATTTCCTGTGCCAAAGTAAATAAAACGTAAAATATCGCATCAGCTTGTGTAAATTATGTAGATCAATACCAAATGTAGGAGTTGCTAAATTCGAGGACTCCTAGTTGAGATGTTCTAACATAAATGAGTTATCATAATAGTACCACATTAAAAGAAAAATCTGACTGACTGACACTAGGAACGTGACATTTTGCACCAGGCGTTCTTTTATAATGAAGGGGAGGAGCACACTAAGAAGGGGTTTTTGAAAATTCAATCTTTAAGGAGGTGAAAAGGTGGATTTTGTTTGTATGATAAATCTTATTGCTTGAGTTGATACGAGTAAACTTGAAACTTAGTACGAATATATGCCTAAATAAATAATAAAGTTCCTCATTATTAGTTTTTGAATAATAGCTCTCGAAGGGGGTTAAGGGGGTGTTAATATTTGTATAAAAGAATCATAACGTGTGGTCCAATTAACTCGAAATTCGGTATTAATACTTAGAACGAAAAGTAGCATCGTGTATCCCTTTCAGGCTTTATTTACGTAATGACGTTGGTAATTTTCTTTGTATGTTTAAGAGTAAAATGCAGTAGCTACTTCATTTGTTTCTACATTTTATTTAGGTACTAAACACAGAAACTGTTATATGTAACCAGATGAGCGGACGCATTCGATTCTTCTGTTTAGAGCAATCTGAGCAGGCTGCAGACGTCAACAAAGATAATATGGATTACCTGTTTACTGAGCGTTCAATAGCGATAAGTAGTTGTGCTCAGAGGCAAGGCGAGTATCTTCGCGCAGGGAGCTGTATCGGTCTAATTGAAAGCAGCAGTATGGTGGCGATCAAATTGGTTGAATGCGATAAATCTTCATTTCAAAATTCGGCTTTCATAACGCAAGAGTATCGATGCACGTTGCGTCCCACACTAAAGACCTACTCAACTTCCATGGAAATAAAGACATGCCGTCAGGTCTCTTGTCCTCGTCACGAACCAAGCTATTGGTACTTAATGCGGCTGGAACGCCGACGATGATAAGACCTCGTCGAATGATGTCATTAAAGTTCGCGTGCTGCGCTAACGGACTCGCACTTCGTCTGTAAAACAGCCTGTGGTGTTCAAGGCTGTTGATATCTTCGCCACAGTGACAGCGATGAGAACAGCAAGGAGCTCCTAGCGCAGGGACGCAGCGAGGCGGAAAGTAGTGCCGTCGAACAGTGCCTATGTTCGACGAAGGTAGTGCATGAAGCCAAAGACCCCACTTACTTACAGCCAGCAGTCGCGCACGCTCTGCAGTAGACGAGTCAAGTAAATTGTTCTGTACTACTTCTGCAGAGCGGCTCATCCCACCGTTTCTGGGAAGATCGATTGTCGGGTGGATCTGTATTTGGGCAAGCGAGTCTCCATAGCCTCGGAGAAGCGTGGCACATTAGAATTAATCAGTGAGGAGCTAGGATTTTTCTGATTAATTTATCAGTGCCGTGGACCGAGAACACGAAAGCCGGTAAACTAATACTAGAAATTTTGCGGACGCCGAGGAAATAGAAATTTTCCATATAAATGGGAAGAGTACCTTGTGCCCAAGCTCAGTCCTAAATGGCCACATTTAAAATCGAAGTTAATAGCTGATAATTTGGTCCATTTTATCTAAAAGGTGAGTGTGCTTCCATAAATGGGAAGCGCGAAAAAAATAAGTTAATTTAGGGCCGAAACTAAATGGGTCCAGGGGCGACGGACTTGGGGACGTCCGTCGCCCCCCACACATCAGGACCCGAGGCGGCGGCGCGTAGTGTTCCACGCGCGCCCCTCTTAGACGTCGCGGGAGGAGTTTAACACCTCACTCCCCCCCCTGACACGAGGAGAGGCCCGCAGGAGCGGGCCAGCACCAGCCGGGGGTTGCGGAAGTATCGTTCGTTCCCGCGACCCCCAGCGTAGGTGAGAGAGGGAACACCGGGGTGGTTTTTAGTCAGTAAGAGTCTGACAGACCCCGCCGCCCGCCCCAGGGCGGCGGACATCCATGAGGATTTTCCACCCCGAAACAAAAAAAAAAAAAAAGAAAGGGCCGGAACTAAAAGCTTATGGTCGAATGCATATTTCATTTGGAACAATCTTTCTGAAACGTCATTGAAATTTTGGAATTTTTCGTCAAAAATGGGAAAGGAATTCTCAAATATTGGAGACCCAAGGAGACGAAGAGTGCTTTTTTCAATAGGTAATTTTGATTTCTGGACCTATTGTGTTAAATTTGGGAAGTGTCAGGTGTCTGTAAGTACTGTCCGCTTAGTATAGTTCACATTTCGAAAGGTTTAGATCAAGCCCAATGGAATGAAGTTCATTTTTTAAGAATTGATGGTCTGCTAATACAGTTTCTGCATCGCCTCCCAAGATTCCATCATCGAGATACTAAACGATAAATTTGGAATTTAGCTGTCGAATAATGTTAGCTGCTAAACAAAATTATTATTATTCTGTAAGGGAGGGTGAGGAGTTCCCAAGCACTTGACGAGTTCTCCCGGGCGGCAAGACGAACGCAACCTGCTAGGTGACAGGAACAGAGTTTTTGAATTTTGGCAGGGTTATCCAAAACGGGTGTAGCTGTTGAGACAGGGTCTGAGGTGAGTGTATTTGGTGGTACCTAGGCACCTTTCCAATGTGCACATTCAAACCCCACTTACCTTTAAAAACTGTGTACCCAACACAGCGGAAATCTATCAAATAAAAAAAAAATATATATATTTTGAACTATAGCATCTGAGTACTAAACTGTGGTCCGGCCACAGAGGAACACACCAGGATGCTTTGTGATGTTGACACACACTACCACTAACATCCTCCACTTCACTGCTGCCACTAAGCATGTATTTATATAGTTTTAAAGTTATATGAAATTAAAGTAATTAAAATAACAAATTCTGTATATGAATAAAAAACACTGTAATGTCTACGTGGCACCGATGACGTATGTGACTGTGACGGGGGCGACGCAGTCGCGTTGGGGGCCCCTAGGCATGCATCGGCGACGCGACGCCCTAGCGCCGCGTCGCCGATGCATTTCGGTTTTTTGTTTACGTAGACTGACTAAGTAGGGTCTTACTTCAGCAATCAATATTTATCTTGTTCCTATTTCCCTTTTAGGAGTGCTTTAGACCACACGTTGTTAACCTTAGGCCCTTTGTACACGGCGCAGTTTCTCAGCACTAAAATGTTCTATAAACCTACTATAAAGTTATGAAATCCAGAACCATACTATAACAGTACTTATTCTCTCAAAACTTATTGATCTGCTAATTAATGGTGGACACTTTTCGAAATTAATGAATTGTTCAATTGATTTTATAAAAGAGGATAGTATACTTTTGGTTAAGCCAAGCTTGTGTTTTTCAGGGTATGAAGAGCCTCTGAAAGCAGGTTGATACTTTAATATTTAATACTAAAGAATATTCACAAAACTAACAATCTATAGATATAGATATATAATCTATAGATATATAATCTCAAAGACTAGTTATCTGAACGTTAGGTTCAGGTCTAAGTCTTAGTCTAGGGTACCTGGATTCACTAAAAAAACTAATAAATTACGGCTTTATAGCCATATAGTTTGAACGATTTCTGTGCAAATTCACTATTCAAGCATAATTTTGATGCGAACTAGTAGTATTAATAATTATCCTACATATTAATTAAACTACGACGTATATTTTTATCCGATCAATACAAAGAATATGTGATTGTTTACGGTTAAATCAAAGATAGTAAATTGCGTTCCAATCACATCACTAGTAGAGATAGCGTGGCTACATAATGACAGTAACAAATGTCATTTTCCTGCAGCTGATTAATAGTCAGACTATAGAATGCATATCACAGAGTACTTCATTTATGGTACGATCCAAGGGCTGTTTTAAGTCATCAAAAGAATGGTCTTTGAAATGCTATTACGACTGTAATAGCATTGGAAATTAGAAAGGGAATATCTAGTGCCTAACAGCAGGGGTTGTGTTTTGTACAGTGATTTTATTTTTTGCTTCATTCTACTGTCGTCCAGAGCTTTGAAAGTTTTAGCGAACTCTTATTTCTACTCGCGTGCCAATGCTTTGTAGCTCTGTCGTAGCACTGTCTACGAATATTTGATGGATCGCCGTAGCACAAAGCTTTTTCTACCTTTGCACACGAATTTCCACTCTAATAAATTGGGTTGCTCGAATTGATAAGCTCATAGTGGTTTCACACATAACTTGATTTCAACATTCAGTAAAAAAGGATTTAGATAATTAAACACAAGCTTACCATTTCGGGGTTTAAATATCAAAACATTATATCAATTTGGAAACCTTATAAATTTTTGATTCCGCAACATTTATGGTCGCACGGTCCTAATACTGTACGTCTTAGGTTATCACTATCATCTTAGCTATATTTATCAAAGTAGCCATGAAAAATTCATAAAAAAAAACATTTTTGTAGCGTTCTCGTAGCAGTGACTACGGAAATTAATTAATTCGTTTTCGTAGGGCGTAGCACTTTACCGTAGCGACAATTTCTCGTTAACATTGTTATCTTCAGAGTTGCTTATTGTAAATAGCTTCTATTATTAATTTAATCAATTAATTTGGCTAAAACAACCTGTGACAGTTAACCTATGTATATGTACATTATTTTATGGATTATTTTAATTAAAAATTAGAGGGTCTACGAGTTTTATAATTATTTATTTTTGTAGTTAACTTCTGTTTTCTTTCGCGTTTTTTTGTCTATTATATGAGAGTTGAAATTAAAGCTACTACAATTTATAACTGAGGCAGAATTCTTTAAATGTTTTAAATATTAAAAATGACTGTGTCTGTTTTTAATACTAACGTCGCACGTTAACGGGGTATGCTAAGTACTTTAATAAACACATTGTCTGACATTGACATTGTCTGATATTCTCAGTCGTAGTTCACTGTACAACTTGCACCCTAACCCATTTTACATTTACATGTAAACAGATCCAGTTCTGCCATCATTTTTAAAGGGGATATTCTTGCTTCACTTACTTACTGTATTTTGGACACTTTATGAGTTATGGCTCGTTATGAATCGTTTCAATTTACGTTTTAACAGATGTTTTGAATTCAGGGGCTCGCTTGTAGGATACTTTAATTAAAGTTAGTGTTAATATAATATTACAAAAGTTATACAATATTTTTGAAATCATGGCGAATTTTCTATTTACTTTATATGTATTGTATAGCCTCTGGTATATCCTAGCGCTCATTTTTATTGAAATCGTGCAAATGGCCCGAAAATGGATCGCGCAAATGGATTTTATTCATTCAATGACTTAGTTGCTTAAACTGTATTTTAATTTTTTAGAGGAGTGAAGTGTTATAACTTTCAGCCATAGTTTGAAAGTGTACGCTGTGTCGCCTGGAAAAACAAGAGATAAAGGTTCTCGAATGAACTCTCAACTTTAAGTATTAAAGCGACGCTCAAAAAAGACTAAGGCACCATCTACACGGACGTGAGCATCGCAGCGATAGTCACGTCGTGGCTTCAAATTTAATAAAAATTGTATTACACATGGGAATATCATCGTAGCGAGAATATGGCGGCACGGCGAGACTTATCGCCGCGATTCTCTCGCACGTGGAGATAGCGCCTAATACATAGTACCGCCCTAGTCTCTGTATGTAATCAGAGCTGGCAAAATCATCTTAAAACAATCTAGCACTCATCTAGCAACATAATGAGAAAAATCTCGTATTTACACTATGGGTCTTCCATAGTGCACTATGGAAGACCCATAGTGTAGATACGAGATTTTTTAAATTAATCTGGCTATTCGGATATTGGCCAAAGGAATTCTCGCACTGATAGGGGTCAGGAACGCATTCTCTCACTGACCGGACTGTAGGCAAGCTTGCACTAACATATACACTTACCCCCTTACTAATAAAAGTTGTATAGCGTCTGTATAGTTACATAACGCTTTGTCATCTTCTTTCGAAAGTCAAATTACTGACGACTGAAAGAGAGTAATTGGTGCGTAACTATTCATCTGATATAATACGTTTATAAGTCCTTAGTAACAAACGTATTAGAAATCAAATTAAATGAAATGATGTAGAAAAAAATATAAAACCAATATTTACCCCCTTGGGTAAAAAAATGTTTTTTACATTTATTTCTACAAACAAGACTGTTATATAGTTTCTTAACAAACCCTAAGCTACTTTGCGTTCATCTGAAATAACTGCCATGTTTTTATAGCCCAAACTTTAAAGTTGCCTCCACTCACAGATCGGAAAAGTTCTACACCTCTATGATAACTTTACTAATTCATCTCATTCTCACCTACATATATTCTCGACAGACTTACAGAAAGCTCACGTTACGTTTCATACCGAAATTTATGGTCAACAGATTCGATGCGTTCACGGCACTCCTGCCCGGAGCGTGCACTACAGGACGTGTCCGTATTATTATGGCTTGGCAACCCAGCTTCTATCGTATTTTGGAGGGGTTTGGGGAGGACGTCAATGAAACCTCCACTAGGAGTGTTGAGAATGAAACGGACTGTCATGTCAAGATATTAGGGACTCGTAAGACCCTTAATTTATTGTTACCATGCGACCTAACACCATAAGCCTTCTAAAAGTTTATCTTATAAACTGTGCTAAGATAAGTAAGTACTAACTCAGTGAATAAATCAGAGGCATCCTTCGGCATGCGCTGTAAAGCACAATTAGATTATGTTGTTATAACCTTCAACATTGGCGGCGATTCCCGCGTTTTAACTATAAAAAGGACCTACCAATTTTCTCTAAAACGAAAAGGTTTTCCAAAGGGCGTTTGGTAGATAATTCTCGTTATCAGTGATAAGACCATCAACGTGCCCTTAAGACATAGAAACATTGTTTCTAGTTTTACTCATGGTGTTTATTAAATCATATCTAGCCTATGCTATCTATCTATTATTAAAGTTCTCTATCAATGAAGTTTTAATCCTGAAATAGTCAATCGATATAATTTATCACCTGACCTCGCATATCGGCCTCCGTAGCCTCCATTTGCAGCTACCTTGAGTTTCTAGTCTGAAATTCCTAGATTTCGAGGAGAAAGCCTCGAAGAGAGAACCTCGTCATGTGTGGCCAAGGCTCTGTTATTACAGAACCTTGGCCACACATGACGAGGTTCTCTCTTCATACGATTACGTGGCTATGAATTTATGATTACTGCCGTGGTGTGAATAAAATATACGTGACTGACAATTTTGGTCGTAATGATAATTCTATTCCCTACCTATAATAAAATGGGGAATATATAAACGCACTTTAAAAATAATGTTTCACACTTTAAAATGTTTAGCTTTAACATTAATTAAATTAACTATAAAAATAATGGTTTCCACTAAAAGTGTCGGTCCAAGAGCGAGCGAAGCGATCTCGGGGATTGGGGCACCCCAACTCGGAGAAATTAGGTTCGAAGCGGATGACGGAGCTCAAATGTGCGAGTAAAGCGAGCGAACGAGCTCCCGTCATCTCTTTCGTGTTAGGTTCCTTTAAACCCTCTAGAAAAAAATAGGGGCCCAGCTCCGTCGACTACGTCTTATTATTATTATTGCTTGTACAGCAACGGGAATTTACTTTTTCTCCTTGGATACCAGTATATCCCCTAATAAAATCTAAAAGTATTCTTCCCTAAGATTTCGGAGTTTTTTTTTTAATTATTTATTAGTTGGTATCATTTCATTCGCGACAATATGAAAAAATCTGGGCATTGCATGATGATTGTGCTAAATGGCTAAAGCTAACGTTACTCGCTTTAGGTTAGTGCGGTCGGTGCAAATTGCAATGTCTCATACCTGAGTGAGCACTAATCGAGCTTAATATCTGAACTAACTACTGGTATCAATTTACTCGTCCGAAAACATTACTCTTGACCAGTCATCCAGAGTACAATTCACGTGTTCTCTACCGTAACTCAGCCTTGAATTTCGATGCTAGCTTTTGAGTTTAGGACCATTTACAGGTCTAAATGGCTTCAAGTTTACTTTAACAAGATGCAACCTCACTGTACACGTGTTCGAATTGGTCTCTTCAGCACGTAGAAGGTGATTTTTGACGTCAACACCCGTTTGAAATCGATTAGGTACTCAACATCGTTGACACCATATATATATATCGATCCTCCCGCGCTGTCATGCAACTTGTTCGGCCTGTTCCTGGTCTGCGAATATTGGATCTAGTCTCTTCAAATCGGAGTACCTACTCTTTGAACGGTTGATAACGACACATCAACAGTTATCGCTGTATAACGCTGAATGCGCCCATCTTTAAGCATTGTCAGAGTTCTGGTACACTCTTCAGAGGTTTCTGGCATGTTTTTAATTGAATTTGATCGGAATAATGAATGTCTGCACAAGATGGCCATATTTATAAACAGAAACCAAAGTAAAACAAATCGTTTTAAAGTTGTTAAAATTAAAAAAAATCGACTTTATTTTTTATTTATGGTTTTAAATACAATCACCAAAAAGAAATAAAATGGTGATAAAAGAAACTTTAATTTAGTTTTCATTTTAAAAGGATTCCTCAAATATTTTAAAAGTTATCGCATTTTTATAACCGACCCGCTTTCTTTGCGGCCCAGTGTATATATGTATATTTGATGTTTACATTCTACTGACACTTAAGCTAATTAGTTGGTCCTAAGGTACACAAAATCGCCTAAAGTCTGGACCCCATCTTAAGCATGGGTGCCGAGTTGCCAGCCGAGAAAATTCAATTAGTTACATAAAATTCCGACTGCTACACACATATTGAGTGGCGTGATTTTATAGCCATAAAGGTAAACTGATAATAAGCTTAGCTTATTCTAACACCTTTCAAGATTGAAATAAATCTCAAAGCCCTGTCAAAGCCCTGTCTCACAAAGAGGAATATCTTTATTGCATAAGGTTGCAAGAAAAGTGTTGGAGATTTTATAGTAGTTTTATTATAACTGAACATTTGTGCAAGTAACCTAAGATCAGCTAAAAATTAAGCACTAATTTTAATTTTACTCTTGGTATTGTTAGGTTTTTGTTTTTTTTTGTTTATCCTAAAATCTCGTGAATCTTAGCCCCAGAGATGAAAAACCATTTAGTGCCGAAATAAACCGACTGTGCCATAAGTTTTATGTTGCGTGGTCAGGCGTGATGTTACAATCTAAATGGAGAATAGATTCTATCCGAAACCTGAATCATCTTACCCTTATTTAAACATTGAAAGACTAAAATCCATACTAGGATAATATTATGAATTCAAAAGCAACTCTGTCTGTATTTTTCCTTTTCACACCCAAACCACTGAACGGATTTGGAAGAAATTGGTCAAGGAGGTAGATAGATGGCATCCTGAGGAAGGACTAGGATAGGCTAATTTTTGTCCCAGTATCACGTTGCCGTGGGATAATTTACGACTCTCACGCGCGTGAAACAGTGGGCAGAAGCTAGTAAACTATACGGGAAAGGAAAGGTCGCAGGACAAGTGTTTTAGATCTCATTTTACGTTATACCTCAACACTTGTCCTTTTTGCGACTACTTCAGATTATTTAAATACAAATAATATCTACTATGGTTACTTTATCAGAACTGAAAATTCGAATGAATAATGAATATTATTAGGTAGGAGGTAAATGAAAAAGCAGTTATTTAATTACAACAGTCTATTTTCTTGTCTGAATGTTTTGTTAACCCTTTATAATCCACCCCTCAAGTTTGTAAAGAACGTTGCGCTCGGGGTTAACCCTAGCGAGCCCATTGATATGGTTTCATCACTGAGCATGATCACTGAACAGGGGCGCCGGAGCGTGGAGTGATTGTGACCTGACAATAATGAGCTGTGAGATACTAAATGTAGTACACGATGCAGCGTTGCCTATCGTCAGCGGCCACGTGATGTCATACAGTAAACTGCGGTCAAAGATAAGACTGTTGTGGTATTCTCATGACTAACGCCGAACTTCCGCGTTGGTGCTTATCTGTTTTGGTGTTGCCTTCTCTCATTACATTTGAACCTACCCTAACACTACTACTTTTTACTCTGTTTTTGTTTTTATTTAATATACTTGACCATTTGAATACGTACCTTGCTCAGCCAATCTTGTTCAGTAGGCGCGACCGCGCGGGGGCTGTCTTCGTACCCATATAATGGGTTGGGCATCAACATCCGAGGCAAGATGTAATCGCTGCGAAATGGTCTCTGTTGTCGCCCCATTCGATGCGGCAGCTGCGACAGTGATGGCGCAGCTGACGGCCCTAAAATTCTTGAAGATGAACACTGGGCACGTGCGCATCGATATTGATGGACAGGCGGTTACTATGTAATGCAGCTAACTATTCACATGACGAAAAAAACATTAAATTCTAAGATTTAGTAAGGTCAGTCGCTTCATTGCCAGTTCGCTTTGAGCAGTAGAGAGAACAACCTCACCGTACCTATTTACTAAAACTATGTGTTAGCGGTTTTTACTGTGAAGTGAGGACGGAAAATAAATCAAATTGTAATATAATTTCTAATTGCAATGTATGTAAACAGTAGAGGGGCCCATGGCTAAATAATAACAGCCGCACAGGTCGATCGATCAGGTTAAGCTACGCTTGCCGCGGTTTGTCTGTGGATGGGTGACCATCTTTACATACCGAGACCCCTCCGTGCCTCGGAAAGCACGTTAAGCCGTTGGTCCCGGCTGTCATTCGTAGATCTTTGACAGTCTTTACGGGTAGTCAGAAGCCCGAAAGTCTGACACCCAGTCTTACCTAGGGGTATCGTATTACCCAGTAACTGGGTTGTGGAGGTCAGATAGGCAGTCACTCTATGTAAATTACTGGTATTCAGCTGCATCCGGTTAGACTGGAAGCCGACCCCAGCATAGTTGGGAAAAGGCTAGGGAGATGAATGTATGTATGATGAATGTATGTAAACAGCTCTTTTTTTTAACAGGACGACAACCAGTCGTCACGACTCAATAAAAACCGGTTCTCACAAGCATGGAATTGACGTAACCAGGATTAAGAAAATTTTGTGATAAAGCTAAACTTAACTTAGTACTTATTCTGCTTACCATCTAGAAGACGCGCCAGATCTTTAACTTACCTTACCTTACCATTCCTTTGCCCTTTCCTAATAACGTCTCGTATGTTTATTATATAAGCTAAGATGTGTTTTATACCTAAGTATTCCTTAATATAACATGAATAATTATCATAACGTCATAAATAAGCTTTTCTGTCATTGTTGTCATTAATTGGGTTTCACATGAAGACGGTTTACTCTAATCGTTGTTCACATACCTACTAGCCAGACTCAAGAGCCGTTACATAAAAGATGTTCAGAAAGCCATGTTGTAATTCCAAATATATCCATGCCAGGAAAATGTGATATTACGTCGTTGTTCGGAAACTATGAAGTATTCTTGCGAAACCAGGATGTTGAAACAAAATATTTGGCCCAATTTATAGCAAATTCTCCACCTACGCTCGGTGTAAGATAAACTATGAGATACCTTTGAACATCACACAAATTCTGAACTAAATTTCAGGCATAACACAAGTAAGATACAATGTTCGTGTAGCTATTTTATGTAACTATACCTGCATAGTATCACGCCTTACCCCCGCTGAAGAATGCAGTTAATCTTTTACGATTTTACGGGTACAATTGGAAATTTTCTATCAGTAAAACCCAATAGCACTTTTTTCGACCTGGAAATAGATTTTGCGATCAAATCAGTCAGTTTTGCGACTGACGAAACAATGACGACACTTTCATACTTTGTGACCAGTTTTTATTTCTACCTATAATTCCTGGTTACGTCTTTAATATCTATATTAGCAACTAAACTTTTCTTACGCCTTCCTTCTTTGCAGATGCATGATGATGATTTCATGGTCATGTGTAAATCGTTTTTGTGGCTGGAAAATCTCTCACTTAATATTATTGCAGTACTATGCGTTATCTATAACGCACAGTACCTACTCATACGATACTTATACAGTATCCGTCATCTGCTTGAATATACTAAACTACACTTACATATGTTACCACAAGTTACTTCATTTGGATTTATTTATTTACCACAGCTGGACATTTTCAATAAATAACTGGACTTTCTTTTGCATCCGCTGCCTCAGAACGTAGAAAGTGGACTGCTAAGTCTATTCCTACAGCTTTCAAGTGCCCAGTTGCGCTTTTGTAGACTGATTATTTCTTTACTTGGACTTCAGCGTTTGCGATATCAATTCTTTACTTGTTCACCTTAAAACCTTCGACTTGAATGTTCTCACTGCTGGATATCAGCCCACCTCTCTATGAGAAGGAGTAGGCCGTAATCCAGCACGCGGATTCAATGCAGGTTAGTGTTTTACTAAGTCATTAGATCCAAAACACTACCGACTCACATCCAAATCGAGAAATCTTTTTCTCGCTAGCCTCCTTCGTCCCACACGTTATCAAGCACGTTTTTTTGTACTGTAAGATCGGATAATACATCTTCCTTAGACAGTTTAGTTACAGGTGCGTGCTCTGTGGAGCACGCAACCGAAACAAAACTAAACCTCAGCCTGAAACCTAAGCTATTGTGAATCAAACGAACACGCATATAATCATATTGCACTCCAATAGTTGTACGATACATTATGACTGTAACACTGAAAATTGTAATGTAATTACAGAGGTACATTTCTCAGTGGTATGCCTGATAAATTATGAGGGGCGAAACCACCGGCAAGCGGCCAAGCATCGAACCTGGTATTCATGAAACTCAATCATCGTTTCGGATTTATGGTTGTAATTGCACGTGGCTCCGAAATTTGAGGTAGGTAATTAACGTGGCGAATTAATGTAATAATATTTATAATTGTCACATTAATGGATAGCCAACTGTAATGGCAAATGCACTTTTATAATTAAGAGGAATGTGCCTTTTAGTTAAAGAGTGTTTAGTTGATTCTACTGTTTGTATTATTACGGCCAGCTTGTATATCATTACATGTTTGGTTTATGTTGGCTTTTGATACTTCAGTGAGTATCCAAAGATTCTGAATGATTCTTGTAACTATATTGAACCACTAGAGACCGGATTAAGTTGAAACACAAAAACGGGGACACGGAAACAAGGGAATAGAGCAGATTAGCTAGATTCCTGTGTTTCTCACTTTCGTTTTAGCGAGGTACTCAGTCTTAAGGAGGTTAATCAGTCTGTTTATGGTCTTACTGACATTATCCCTCCGTTTACACCAACGGCGTGTTAGTTCAGTTTTTCTTATGAAGTCATCTTTATCACTTTCCTAAAATAGGTACTGTTTTTTCATGTACCCTACGCTGTCCACAATTTACAGGTCAACCTTTATAAAGTATCTAGCGTGTACCTTTATTTTGTTAGGTGAGACCACTTATAATACATTCATAATTCGAATATTGATTTTATCACCGTTTTTAAATCCGGTTGCTTCACAAGTCGCGGTTATAACTTAGCTCTTTTAAAATTCTTAAGTCTGTCTGGCCTGGATTCTGCATAAATTAAGACTTTTAGTCGACCTATTATAGTTTTAGAATCCTCATACCATCTCAATTTATTTAGAGTAGGCGTAAAATGTCTTCTTCTTCCATACTTCGCTATAATAATCTATCTAATACTTCGGTAACAGAAAAGCATTTTCTCTTCTCTATTATTGCAGAGATTAGATCCAGTTTCATTTAGGGCATGTTTTATTTCTGCAATTGTCATATGTTCGTTTGTCTTTAGTTTTTCTACGGCATTTTTAATGTGCCTGTACTCTGCGTAATTTAAAGATTATGATTATAAACCTACCAAAGGTTTCCTTACTTTTTAATATATCTGAGTTATACCTAGGTAAAGTACTTCGAAGACGTTATAAATATGCCATATGTATTAAATGGTATGCTGGCCAAATTCATAAACCATAGACACATAAACCATTAACAGACAAATATATGGACTGACGGATACGATGAAACTATATATACATATATATGTGGGTGAAATCTATAGCGTATAACACCTTCAAATAAATACGAAAAAAAAAACTTGATACTAGTCCTATATAATAAAGTTCCTACCTTTGTACATATTATGAAAATAGTAACAAAAGAAAAAAAAAAGAAAAAAGATACTTGAAAGAAAGAAGCTTCCGTATGCCTACTTCAATAAATATAATTTACTTATTATACTAATTAATTACATACTAAGTGAATTACTGATGATGTGTGTAAGCGTTCTTATTTGGAAAAAATGGTGTAAATACCTACATAAAATACAAAGACATATAAATACAAAAAAAATTACGTTCTAATTATTCAGTGCAGTCGTCAGCTGATCGCGGTCGCGAAAGGTTGAGTGTATTCGTGCGCGCGCGCTGAGGTCAGTGACCTATATTAAAAATGGCGTCTAAAGTGTTAAAGTGCAATAACTGTAATCTAGTTGTAAATGAAGTGCTCTCCTTCATTCAAAACAAATTAGATGTAATGGATGAAGAAAGCCTCGTCGCGGTATGTGCATCTGCCTTCTCGGAGGAAGAGAGTAAAGAAGCAAAATCACTGCTTTTTGAGTCGGTGGCCAGGCGCAATGTTCTGCGAAAGGGAGATCGTAAAAATAACAAGAATCTATACGATATTATAACTCTTCTGAAGGAAACCGACCCGGAGGAAATACCCGTATTTGTTGCCCGAGATCTTCAGAAACTGCCACCGGTGACATTCGACCACATTGATGTGACTAGGTTATTGAAAGACATTGTTCTGATTCAGAAAGAGCTGCGTGAGATACAGGAGAAATGTTTTACGAATGTTCAATATGTGACGGTAGATGAATTACGACTACTTAAGCTCGAAATTGAATGTTTGAAGTCAGAAATGAAAAAAACAAATAAAAGTGAACCTTATGTCAATACAAAGAGGGGAGGTTATTGCTTGCAGGATAGTTTCACTTGTAACAGTGGACCGATGGGCTTTATGCACTGTACTCAGAGGTCAGTGACTGACCATGAGTCACCAACGGCTCACTCGCAGGTAAAACAATTGTCGAGGGAATCATCAACTGCGCTGTCTCCCTCTTACGCGAGCAGAGCGCGGTGTACATCTAACTCGCTCAGGCAGCGCGCGTCATCGGACCCATCAGGCGAGCGCGTGGAGGCCACCGGTAATTCAACTGCGGTTTCAAACGGTGAGAAATCAGCTGTGTCGCAGTCCAGTGTGGCGCCGCCATCGTCACCGCGCGAGCAGCCAGCGCGTGCGGGGGGGTGCGGGCAACACACTGTACCTAGCTGCGCGCGCAATGTAGGTGAGCAGAAGTGTGTTACAACTGATATGAGAGTGGAAGGGAAAATAATAGAAAATGAAGGTGATGAAGGGGAATGGATTGAAGTGAAAAAGCGTCGTTCGATGAGATTTAAAGGGAAACAAGGATGCGCTCAGATAGATTTGTCGTGTAAGTTTAGAGCCGCGGACGTAAAGATTCCGTTGTTTATCTACAATGTTTCAAAAGATACTACGGAAAAGGATATTGAAGAATACATCTTGGAGAAAACTAATATTGTTGTGGCACCTGAAAAAGTACACATGAAATATTCTAAAGATTATGACTCCTATAAGATTTCTATTCCTAGAAGTAGGTTAGACCTATTTGAAAAAGGTGATTTTTGGCCGAATGGAATATTTTTTAGGAGATATATAATATTCAAGGCTCGAAAAGAGTATTCAGTCACTGGGAAGGAGCAGGCAGCAAAACGTCAAGATGGTTGCGACAAATAGATTACTCAAACTATTGAGTTTTAATTGTAGGTCTATAAAGAGATCAGTAGATTATGTGAAAAAAATGTGTGACGATGCGGATATAGTTGCACTGCAGGAGACGTGGCTGCTACCTCATGATTTGTCTTATCTAAACGACATTCACGGTGACTTTGCGGCGGTGGGCGTCTCAGCGGTAGATACAGCGGTAGGTGTGTTGCGGGGGAGGCCCTATGGTGGGGTGGCCCTTCTATGGAGAAAGAGTGCGTTTAGTGTCGTCGAGGTTATTAAGTGTAACAGTGTACGTATTGCGGCGATTAAATGTGTGAGTCAGTGTCAGTCAATGCTAGTGTTCACAGTGTACATGCCTACGGACTGTCAGGACAATCTATCTGAATTTACTGCGTGTCTATCGGAGATGAATGCGGTAATTGACGATTGTAATATAGATACGGTATTTATTCTGGGCGACTTCAATGCGCATCCGAAGGAATTGTTTTTTAGTGAAATGATAAATTTCTGTAGGGAACAATGTTGGTCATGCGCGGATGTAGATCTTTTAAGTGGTCTGAACACTTATACATACCTAAGCGAGGCTCATGGAACTGTCAGATGGTTAGACCATTGCCTGGTTACGTCAATGGCATTTCAAACAATTGAAAGTATTAAAGTATTGTATGAAGTGTCATGGTCTGACCACTTCCCTATGGAAATTATTTGTAATCTTAAGAGTTTGCCTAGAAAAACCGTTGTAAACAAAGTCGTGAATAACAAGATAGTATGGGGAATAAGGGAAGACGAACAAATTTGTAAATATAGGGAGCTATGTAACGAGGCATTACGAAATATAGACTTTCCAGTGGAATTGCGGGATTGCTGTGACCATATATGTGATAATGTAGATCATAGGAACATAATTAATGCAATGTACGCGAACATTAAGTCTATCTTGAGTAATGCCTCGGAAAAAACTCGAAGTGTCAGTAAGAGGAATAAGAGGAAGTGTATTGTAGGATGGAACAAGCATGTAAGTGAATTTCATAGGAGGGCTCGGCTTAGTTTCAGTAACTGGGTTTTACTAGGGAAGCCGCGTGCAGGACCACATTACGTAGATATGTGTGAGACACGTAAAGTGTTCAAGAAAAAATTAAAATGGTGCCAGGATAATGCCGAGCAAATAAAAATGGACATACTGGCAGCAAAGCACAAGGCTAAAGATTTTTGCAGTTTTTGGAAAAATACGGGGCATCTGAACCCTGGGCCGAGCATTCCTGTGAGCGTTGATGGTGTAGTAGGTGATCAAAATATTGCAAATGTTTTTAGGGATCTGTTTACTGTAGAACCAATGCCCTGTGAGAGTGACAACTTATGTAAACCAGACATCAGACCTGGTGATAAGTATACGCGGATTATGCCAGTAGATGTGAGGAATGTCATAATAAAGATGGAACGTGGAAAGTCACCAGGTCATGACGGCATAAGTATAGAACATTTGCGATACGCAGGTGTACATCTGCCCAGAGTCTTGAGTCTACTGTTTAACTTTTGTGTAGGTCACTCTTTTATTCCGGATGATTTGTTGAAAACAGTAGTAGTTCCTATAGTAAAGAACAAAACTGGGGATCCATCAGACAAGCGTAACTACCGCCCGATATCATTGGCCACTACCGTGGCGAAGGTCCTCGACAGTCTCGTGAACGCACAGCTGAGTAAACACCTTCAGATCCATGACTTGCAGTTTGGCTTCAGACCCAACCTGTCAACGGAAATGGCGATTATGTGTCTGAAACAAACTGTAAGGTATTATACTGACAGGAATACACCGATATATGCGTGTTTTCTTGATCTGTCGAGGGCGTTCGACCTGGTTAATTATGATATTCTGTGGCATAAATTACTTGAGGAAACCACTGTACCGAGGGAGACGGTATCCCTCCTCAAGTACTGGTACAGTAATCAAAAAAATGCGGTCAAATGGGTCAGTTCGCTTAGTCAGGAATATCCTCTGAAATGCGGTGTCAGACAAGGTGGGTTGACTTCTCCGAGTTTGTTTAACTTATTTGTTAATCAGCTGATTGGCAGGCTCAGCAGAACTATGGTTGGGTGTTCGATAGACGGAACCATGATAAATAATATTAGTTATGCGGACGACATGGTTCTGCTGAGCCCGTCAGTGAGTGCGCTTAGAAAACTTCTTGGCATTTGTGAAGCGTATGCCACGTCGCATGGGCTCAAGTATAATGCTAGTAAGAGTGTCTTCATGGTATTCAAGGCGGGGAACAAAGCTCCATCAAATGTGCCACCAATTAGGATCGGGGGGGCGTCACTAGTAAGGGTGACTGAAGCAAAATACTTGGGCCACATGCTGACGGATCGCCTACAGGATGATGCAGACTTAGAGAGGGAAAGGAGGGCGTTGGCAGTCCGCTGCAATATGTTGGCCCGCAGATTTGCACGATGTACTACAGATGTAAAACTGTTACTTTTCAGAGCCTTCTGTCAGTCATTCTACACGTGCAGTCTGTGGATCAACTACACGCGGCGGGCTTTCAATGCCCTGCGTGTTCAGTACAATGACGCTCTGAGGGCAGTGTTGAGGAAACCCAGGTACTGCAGTGCCTCACAAATGTTTGCGGCAGCCTTCATCGATGATTTCTTCTCCATAATTAGGAAAAGAACCGCATCGATGATGAGCAGGGTCCGTGGTAGCACCAACACTGTCCTCAGAACGTTAGCGTGCAAAATAAACGGTCCGTTTACTGTCTACTGGGCGAGTGTTCACTTACTCAGAAATAGGAAATAGACTGCAACAGAATGTACTCGTAAGATAATATACTGTTCTTGTTTCTGTACTAACAAATTACTAACACCCTGTTATTTGTATTTTTATGTGTTCTACTAACAACCTTACTAACTTTCCACTTGTTAAAAATGTATGGACGTATGTCTGAAATAAAGATATTATTATTATTATTATTATTATTATTAAATCACGAACATATAAAAATAGAAAAAATAATGTGTACCTACATAACTTGTAATATTATATATTATGTACTATTATATATTAATAAATTAAATTATACCTATGTATTATAATATTAACCTGTTGAATGTATGTATATGATATCAGATATAATATTGTTATCTTATGTCGACATATATACTTACATACACTCACGCTATTACCCGATAGGGTAAGCTTAAAACTCATGTTGTAGAAGCCAAATATACTGAATATTTTTGGTAATATTTCACTGTGGCCGGTCCGTTCGGTTCCGACCGTTTTGACTTTATTTTTGAAATATTTTTTTCAGTTCTAGGAATATTTCAATGTAATAACCACCGGAGTCTCGCCAAATGTTGGATACAATCCTTTATTGAATTCAAGTCCAGCACCCCACTTTTTGCAATATTATGGGTTTATGGCTGCAGAGACGTAATACGAAATATAATTCAATCTAAAAAAATAAATTACTGGTGGCGAGAGCTAACCACTTTTGCACGTAAAAGCGTCTCACCGAACTCAAATCGTATTTAGTGCGAATTTATCCCGGAAAGTGTTTCCATTTGTGCCAATCAGTGTTATAAGTTGGCGCGAGCTGTTCAGAAACTACCACTTGCATATAGCTTGCATATTATTTACATATTATTATAGCTGTAATTATTACCACTTCTTGCTTTGCGTCAATCAGTACACGAACACATTTTTCTCTGAATTAAACATCAATGATCTAATTATTCACTCTAGGATGATCGGCAGGACGCAAAATGTTTTTTTAATTTTTTTTATTAGAATAGTCTTTATACCTATTTTATTGGACAATCTAAGTTTAGGCCTACTGAATTTACGTTGTTAGCTTATTAGTTTTCTCAGTCAGGCAAAATAGCATGACGGTTTTTGACGGTTTTTTTTTAACCGCAATGAAATACTGCTAAATGAAGTGTTGTATGTTGAGTACCTAAGTAGGTAATCGTTTCGGAAATAAATGTTTTATCGGGATTTGTATTTTTTTTTTCTTTGCCTTTGTTTTGGAAAGTGCTGTTTATAAATTATCGAATTAGTTAATTCTATTTTTTATGATCATTAAACGTAGGAGACTGTCTTCAAATTTATTTTAAAGACCTAATAATTTAGCTTCTATGCGTATGTCATGCTAATCATCCCAAATGTATGTAAAGTCTTGAAGTTTCTTTAAAACAAGACAGATTCATTACACCTGTTTCTTTAGTGAGCTCTACAGTACCTGAATGTTTTAAAGGATATTTTCCTTAACGGAAACGCACTACGCACGGGTACGCGCGGTTGTACCCCACACTTTTAGTTACCACTAAGTTTTAGTGTGTGTAGTATTTTATTGTATTTTAATGAAAACCTTCTTTTTAAACATTTATTGTTATTTAAAGTGTCCGCAAACTATCGCACCGGTGTGTCTTGTGTTTGACGGGCAATTTTAGTGAAATACACTGTAAAGAAGTCTAGCCTGTTTTCATAATACTTTTTGTCAAGGCTTCTAGATGTAGGTATTATGGGAAACAACCGGTAAAAACCCTTTGTATAAATCTTTAGCTTAGAATACAGTTTTTATTTTATTGTTCAAAACTGTAAAATAGTATTATGGTTGCTGATTCAGTCAGGCAAAGATTTTTAAATAATTATGGCGTTCCGAGCCTGTTGCAACCGACTTTTGATCACTTAGTATTAGCTGTAGTAAGTAGGTATTTTGAAGTCAATTCTAAGTTGACATAATATGTAACGAGACACCTCCTCTCTTCTTATGTTGAAGATTTTGTTTTATTTATTTTTAATCTTCACGTTTTGCCCTGCACCTTATTATTTATTACTTATTTATGATAAAAACTTTAAAGTTTACATATTCGCTCACTAGTTACCTACGGCTATTGATAGAAAATATAAACTTTGAAGTATACATTTTCATAAATAAATAATAAACGAATGTACGAAAGAAAATAATAAAAAATAAAAAAAACAAATAGTAATCAGAATATGTAACAAATTAAACAAAAGTCAAACAAATAACACCAAAATATCTAACTAATCACAACAATAATCTAAGTAACAATAATCTAAAACAGTTATACTAATTCTAACTAAGTTTGCGAAAATAAGCGAACATCAAATAATATTTGATGTTCCTTTATTTTGTGTTTCATCTAACTACTGAATTCGAAACGCTTGCGAAACCCTACACGAGGCTTTTGCAAACGTTGTCCACAACATCAACTTGGGTTTGACACAACATGTAAACTGAGCTCTAAAAATGGAAGCCGACTTTTTGCAACAAACAAGCTTACAACTAGCTCGTCTAAATAATCTAAGCACTGTATACTCCACACACTAACACCAACTTATAATTATTTCTAACTAAACAGCGACGCTATAACTACCTAAATGTTGATTTTTAAATACAACACAACATTTTTTAGAAAAAAGTACAAATGAACGCAACATGTACCTAACAGGTGTCTACGGGGTAATACTGAAATTACTGGAAAAGCATAATAATTTAAATATATAGACAATGATTACGCATATAATTCGCGGCTGTAGCACAAAAGTATACGGGAAATGCTTATCAGCGGCAGATAGATAATGCTAGTATAATTACACATTAATTAGATTAGTGTAAGTTTAAGTGAACACATAGTTGTCAACTTACCGAGAGGGCGAGGGACAGCGCACGCGGCGGCGGCAGCTAACAGTAGCACGATGAGCGTGTGCATCCCGCGTCAGGGCTCGACTGATAATACTCTCCGAGTCTCTGCTGACGGCGTGCTTTCTGTTGACTGCCAGGAGCTGTGGTCGCGCACACGCTCGGCGCCGATCGATACCCCGCCCACATCAAAACTTCTTATCACCATGAACAAAACGCCGTAACTTCAGTACTTCGAACGACTACTTAATCCCTTGTGGCACAACTGTTGGACCGCGTGCAGCCCATCTCGCGTTATCCTTTCAATTACAATTCGTGTGCCGCTTGGAATAGAGTCTGTTTCCAACAGTTTCACCTGTCAAACCTAATCATTGTAATTATGGTTTAAATTGGAAACTGTCTGCCGCCTTTCGATGACGTTCATGATGTAGGGTGCTCATAAATGTATGAGTACGCGCTCGCTTTATCATGATTATTATCGCTTGTTTATCCCGTCCAGCTATTCCCTATTTTTATTGTTAGAGATTTTGAAATTCTACTCGGCTTTGGTGTGTGTGATTTAATGGAATTTGAATGATTATTACGCTTTTCATTTAAATATTAAGTCATATTATTATTTTTGGGTTTCACAAATTATATTTATAAGTATCTGCCTACAAAATACACGTGTTGAGAACCCTCCAATCCGAAAAGATTTTCACAAAATACGAGAAGGTCTACATTAATGAAATCACGTAGTAAAATAATAGCGTGCCAGTCAAATTGTTTTAGTCTGTTCAAACTGATTCTTTATTAACTAATTGAAAGTATTTACTTCAGTCATCATAGAAAAGTTCAATTTGAAAACATTCTACACCATTAGTGTAAACATACATAAGATACCTTGTGTATGTTAGTACTAATGGTCGCGACTTGAACTTAATAGTACGTTGTCTTAGCCTATTGAAGCGAGCTCCGCCTTCAACAGGTGGGGGTTGCAAAATGCTTTCTTTTAAATATTACCTACATGATTCTATTGCATTTAGTTGTCTAATGTATCCATTAGGTACACGGAAAGTAGAATAAAATATAGACTTCGTGTATTCTAGGAAAGCCACTTGGCTTTTAAATATACCTTAGCCATAAGTACGTTCGCCCCTTTTGTTGACGGTCTTTTGTATGGCGCGCTACAAAGGAAGGCGGTTCTATGAATATTCTTTGTGCACTACCCGGCAGAGAATAATAATATTAGTATCACTACTTGAAGGGAATCTAGAGCCGCGCCGTCAGAAATATTTATTGCTGTAGCTTTTTATATTTCTTGAAGTTTTATTAACATTGGCTCCACTATTTCAGACTTTTGATTCTGACAGTTCTGACTTTAAATGTTATGATAAACTTTATGTTGCTGTACCAATTCATTTTTTAGATTATATTTAGATAAAGTAGCTAGTCTGAATGTTTCAAATTAAATGTAAACACGTAGTCATAAGTTTTTTATTGTCTTTGGATAACAGTAAGATACAACGTTTTCTAATATGTACAGATATTAGATATTTATAAGAAAGTGAGGGGCTTGCAGCTAAGTAATAACAGCCGCACGGGTCGATCGATCAGGTTAAGCTATGTTTGCTGCGGTTGGTCTTTGGATGGGTGACTATCTTTACATACTAAGACCCCTCCGTGCCTCGGAAAGCACGTTAAGCTCTTGGTCCCGGATACCATTCGTAGATCTTTGACAGTCGTGAAGCCCGAAAGTCTGACAACCAGTCTTACCAAGGGGTATCGTATTACCCAGTAGCTGGGTTATGGAGGTCAGATAGGCAGTCACTCCATGTAAAATACTGATATTCAGCTGCATCCGGTTAGACTGTAAGCCAACCCCAACATAGTTGGCAAAAGGTTAGGCAGATGACGATGATTTTTATAAGAGATCTGTTTTTCTCTTGGTCTTGTGTAGCCCGTCTGAATCAATAAAGGAACACATATAACCTTGCTCTCAAACAAAAGTGTCAACTAGACGGCCTAGCAACCTGTTTTGACCTATTTTTAGTCGGCCTATTTTGCAAAGGAGCCTGCTGAAAACTGCCCCTCAACATGAACATAGGTGTGTTCGGGCCTTTCCAGTTCTCAGTGGAAATTATTTCCTTTTTCCCCTCTGAAGTCAGTAAGGGAGGAAGGGGGTGAAGTGCGGGAGGTAACAACGAGTGCGATAGGAAACGTTGAGAAATGTATGAATGATATCAACAAACAAAGTAGTCCATACGGGCCGAGCCCAGCTTAGCTCAGTCTGAAAGTGACAAGTGAAGTGAAATTTCCACAAAGATTGCAATACATCGTTCGATAGGGCTTACTTAGATCTACTTCTTCACGTTATCAAATGTCGGATTGTTTTGTGTATAAATGGCCGAGGGCCGAAAAACTGTTTTTCCCAAAGACAGTGTAACTTTGGAGGCTATTTTGACAATGTCACCCCTCTACTTAGAACAATGGTTATTTTTGCATTCGAGTCAGTATTACCCGTAGGTTACTTCACCGCAAGGTGGCGCTTGTGCGGTAAGTGGAATTTGCCTACGCAAACTCGGCAGACTCCTTTATGTACAAGCGTTAACTAGGAAGCACTAACGGCTTGGGACTTTACCTAAGTTTAGCAACACATCTACCGTAATGAAGTAAGTATGCCTGCAATGCTCTTTAAATTACCTATGACAGTGATGGTCGAAATAACGTTACGTTGACAATTGTACCTGGTTTATTATTTTCTGATAATAGTCACGCCAAACTGAAGTAGGTAAATACGTAGATACACGTAGTCATGTGTGTGAAGAATAAGTCAGATCACTAATATCATACTTTGAGTTCTGAGTTAATTTTGTTAATTTTACAGGTGGTTTTCATAGAAAACAAAGAACGTAATTTTCAGCAAATTATTTTTACCGAAAAGTAGAGTTTAGTCACTTACTGTGACTCTGTGACGAACATTTTTTAAAATTTTGTTGAATGGCACGATCCGCTTTGAAATCTCCGTGGAGCGAATATTTCAAACCTCATGCCCTAATAATGAGAAAACTAGATTTCTTCGGTATTATTTTAAAAGCAAATACAGAGCGCGACAGAATTGCTTTCTTAATTAAGAATTTTTCTGTTTCAGTGACGGCTGTAACCCGTCATAAGAAGAGTTAGGTCAAAATGTAAATAAAAAGTAAAACATAGTTAGTTATTCGAAAGAGTCATAGTAAAGATGACGTAGTTATTATATTAATTATTCATATGATAGAATTCAACATATTTTAACACACTTTCTATCCTGAATTTGTAATACAAAATCTTAATATGATGATCTCGGGTGGTTAAAATAATAGAAAGGAGATTATAATTTACTGTTACTACTCTTATCCACACCACCGTCCATCCGCGTGATCGGATTTTTTCCGCGCCATGCGCCCCAGCCATTTCCAATTTAATAATAATAAAGATTTATGGTCCAAGTAAGACTAGATTACATGGCAAATATAATATAAAGCACAAACATAAAGTTTCTTAATCTAGTTAGTGGGTGCCGTACTGCTCTCCTAGATAGATTACAAAATACCTGTGTTTAGAAGTAACACCACCCTAATTGCGTAACACACTATTACTCTCAATTTGAATAATTTTGAAGCATATTGCTAATCCATTGCTCCATATGTTCGAAAAACGTGTCTGCTCAACAACGTAAATAACGCTATGAATGTTGTTGAACTGTCAAAATGAAACCCATTGCTACTAATAGCGTGTTACGCAATCAGCCTGCTGTTCCGATCCCCGTCATAAATGATTGACATAACAGCACATGTTAAATATGTGTATAGTAATCATTATAGCAAGCTACAAAATGAGAGACAAAATTAGGCTATCAAACAAGAAAAATAAATAACTTAGAATCTAAATAGCAATCGGAAAAGACAAAATTATAAATAAAAGAAAAAAAATCTTCAGTAATTTCGTGTGGTGTGTGTGTATATAGTAATAATAATAACCCCACCGCCGTATCTGTATCTGTACAGATCTGTGTCTTAGCAGCACCGCCTCAGCATGAGATACAATAGATTAGGATGGACTGACAAAGACTAAAGTAGGTGTTTCGGATGAGAAACGGTTTGGCTACATGGTGCAGGGTTTTAAAAATGTAAGTTAACTTTCGTATTCGACCAGTGAGGGCGTTAATATGGGATCTACAGTAATATTATAAAGAGGAAAGATTTGATTGGTTGTTTGTATTGAATAGGCTCCGAAACTACTGGACCGATTTGAAAAATTGTTTTACCATTAGAAGCCGACATTATCCCTGATGAACATAAGCTACTTTTTACCGCGTGAAAATGCTCCATTCCTACGGGAAAATGGGTAATAGGATTTAAACGGCGGGAATTCCGAATTCTACTCAAACGAAGTTGCGGGCGGGGGCTAGTTTGAAATAAATTAAACCTGCTCTAAGTACAGCAGGTTTACTGACAGTTAAGTTGATTTTGTGTGGGACTAGAACGAGCTTTTATAGAGACTTGAGAGGCGTTTTTGTTATTGAAAAAGTGATGAAGTTGGTTTTGTTGGCATTGAGAATAAGGGTATAAGAGGAAAGCCACTTCAAGGCGGAAATAAAGCCGTCTTGTGCTGTAACTTGGAGAGCAGTATCGTCTGCAAAAGAAACTATTGTGGCATTTCCAATTTAACACGTATTATTTAGCAAACTACTGCAGATGTACCAAAACAAAAAATTACGTGTGTCTAGCTGAAACTATAAAATATTAAAAAAAAATTAAAAATTAATTAATTTTAAAATATTAAATATTGTGAAACCTAAATTACAATAACTAGTACAAAGTACTTGTAAAATACTTGACAATATGGGTTGAATTTGAGTAAAATATTTGTAGTACACAAAACAAAATCTTAGAATAAAAACATTTTTTTTTTAAATTTTAGGTTTTAAGAAAGCTTCTTTGGTTATTCAATATATTAGGTCTTTACCTATGAAATTATGAAAACAATGAAAAAAAAAACACCTATGAAAACCAAATCAGATGCCTGCCTTTTCCCAACCAAGTCGTCATCGGCTTCCAGTTTAACTGAATTCAGATGAATACCAGTATTTTACATGGAGCGAAGTTGGACAGTTTTGAATGAAACAGTAGTGCCATTTATTTCAGCGTTGAAATAAGGTATTGTAAGTAGGTAGGTACAAATTAGTCGCTGGCAAAGAGTCAGGTCCATAATTTGACAAATGAACTTTAGTATCTTCATCGCTTGATTTCATTTATTCATTTATTTTTATTTTTTGTACAGTCAGAAAAAATAATTAATAAGCTAATTGACATCCTACGTCAATAAGACATGTCATACAACTGTCAAAGAATCACAATTGTTTGAATATACGGACAATTTAAATCGGCAGTCACTTTGCTTCACATTTAATTTCCGTGACCTTCCTATATTGAGTTTAGTTACAGTTTGAAGGGTGCGCTCGACGTTTCCGTTACGAGGTCGAGCTCGCATCTCGTACGGCATGGCATCCTCTTTACCTTGAGATACCACTAGACGCCGCTTAGCAAGATTTGCGTGAAAGCGCAATTTATTAATCGTGTTATTATTTTATTTTAGGGGTTGGGTTGGGAATCACATGACCTGTCCACCCCGGTGGATGTCCACTCAATGGAAACTAGTGCTAACTAGTTTAAACTAACTCACAATACGCTGTTTATATTAAATTGGTTGGCACATGAGTTTTGTTTTTCTTCTTTCCGTATCGAATTCTTTCCGTATCGAGTTCTTGATTATTGTAATCGTGATTTAAAATTAGTATTTCGAAAGAGGCTCGTTTGCGGAATGCAGAGTAAGAGACGTAATGGCCATTTTACTAATACTCACACCTACTGAGGGTTATAGATACTGGATGCCTGACAATGATACTGGTCGGCGGGAATTGGCGAAGCGACCTGCCTGCCCATAAAGTACTTCTAAACACTACACTGCATACGATTTAATAAAATTATTTTAAGACTTAGATTAATAAATAAGTGTCTAAATATCTTTTTTGAAAATAAAAGTAATTCTCTACGAATTTAGACAACATTGACAAATTTAGTGCTTTACACATTTAGACACGATTTATTTTAGTGTAAGCATATAGAAAAATAGCGTTACAAAATCCTTTTTTTACTATATATGCCTGCACAACATGTGCATGCAGGCAGTAAAAAAAGGATTTCGGACAAACACGCGGTGCGCTGGCCTTTTGAATAATTCAAAGGCCCAGCGAACCGTTAGTCCAGGGCCAAGCATATTTGAGAGAATAAAATTTTCTTACCAATATGTGGATGGACGGAAAATTTAGTGAAAAATTATAAGAAAATTAAATGAAATGGAGATAACTTGGTGAAACTCCCGGAAGAGGTGTAGGGAAATAGTCGTTTTGAGGGGTACGTAATGATTTTTACGATCTCCGGCTTAACTACACCTCCTGTCAGAAAAAGTTAAATGTAAAAGCTTTAGATAATTAAAATATCTACAACTTTTGCATTTACCAATTTCCAACATACCTAACCTCTTTATGGAGAAAACGCAAAAAAAGAAAAAAAGGCATCCGCTGCACCGCTGGCGTTACTACCTCCTGAGTTTTGCCTTCGACAGCTAATTCGCATTTTGGAGATTATTCACACCATCTGTTTTTGCTATAATAACCCTTGTAAGTATTTCATACGCTTTATGTGTAGTAATCGTATACATACACTGCACGTAATAAGTGCTCTACGTACCTACCGGGCAAAGAGTGGTTAGTTTTCAACTGCAGCGCAATTTACTACGAAAGTAAACAGTACTAATTAATCATATCATGTAGTCATACTATCTGTTCTGGTACTTATATATTATATCTGCAAATCAACCAATCTGCTGCCAGTTTAAAAGGATGCATTACTAAAAGGAAAAACCGTAATTCCTACAAATGCCCGCAGGAGCGACTAATACTTCTTTCCATAGAAAGAAATCAATAAATATTTTGTGATAATCATAAAAGGGGGATTGTGGTAGGACGGCAGGTAGTGGCATCCGCCTTACAGCTTATAGCAGATACGAGTAGTTAATTAATAAATATACCTGGCCATGGACCATGATATTATGTGTGCGGGGTTTTCAGACTAAGTTTATTAATTACTTTCTCGATACTAGGTAATCCTTTTGTCGATCGCGCCTTTATTCGGAATAAAGCCGTATCGTTACTTGCACTCGTTCTGCGTTTACAGGATGATTTTTATAAATTACTAGCTGTGAATACCCGCTTCGCTGGGTCATTTTTAATTGTATAGTTATTTTTTAATGTTAATAATCTATCACTACTTACTTCATAATTTTTTCATATATACTAAACATTTTTATTAATACACAAACACTATGCGTCTGCAACGTGCAGTTTTACATGCAAAGTGAAATATAGGGGGACACACCTCTGTTTATATATATATATAATATATATATACACTACTCTTCATTTGAATAGGTTCGCTATCAAACGTGAACACATCGGTAGTTCTAGTCACGTTACTGAAAAAGCAAAAGCTGTGTTGTGCAGAACATTTCACTTGTAAACATAGGGTGCAATCATATTAGAAATTAAATCGCGTGTTTGTTACGAATAAGATATTTATTTATTAACATGCGTCAAAAATCCTCGTCACATGAATAGGTTCATTGAATAAAAAAGCAAATATTTTTAAAAGTAGTTATATATTTGATTCCTAATAGTGTTTAAATTTGCCATTGTTTCGTATTATTTTAAAAATTCTATTAGGCATTGAATCATAAAGAGAGCGCAGGAAATTTAAATCGAAATTTTTCCAACCCTTGTCAATGGCTGTTATTACCTGTTGTATGTTGTTAAATTCTTGTTCTACGATATAAATTTGGCGTGATAACCAACACGAAACATTTTCCAATATATTTATATGTGGTGAACATGAGGGCCAGTCTAATCCTTGGATGTTTTTTTGTTTAAACCACTCTGCTGTTTCATGTGCAGAATGTATCGGTGCGTTATCTTGTTTTAAAATATCTAATAACGGTGGCCCATAACAGTGTCAAATTTATTGTATTCATCTTTTAGAAGCTGTAGGTACTTCATTTGGTTTTGTTTCCCTTGGAGAAACACAATATCGATTGCACCATAATATTAAATTGCACCCCAGACCATTACACAATGAAGTGATGAATTCCGGCGAGAAATAATCTTCTCTTCTTTTCTCAGATCATGAAAGTAATAATTAAAACCATCAGGGCCATCGAGGTTAAATTTTATTCATCGGTTAAGATAACTGTTTTCCATTGGTGTATCCAGCTCATGTGATTTTTGGCAAACTCCAGTCGTGTTGATATATGATATTTTTGCAAAGCCGGTTTCCTTTTTAATTTGAGTCTTTTCAGATGAGGTGCCTGTTTAATAATCCGTGTAACATTGGAGAGGGATGCTGTAGTTTTAATGTCTTTAGCTATTGCTGCTGCACTCTTTGTTGAATTAGAAGCAGCGCGCAAAATCATTTGACGTTTCCGAGGACTAGTCACATATTTTGTTCTGACTTTGTAATTTTTCCCATATTTTTTTTTAACGTTGTTATTAATTACATTAGGGCTTATATTTCATCTGCGTGCTATTTCGGGATTGCTTAGTTTTTGTCCTAAGAAAAAATGGATTTTATTTCTTCACTAGTCAACTGTTTTTTGCGTCCCATTTTATGAGTTCTTTATAGTCTAGTAAAAATCCTTATAACTTATAAAATACACACGAACACGTCTAAACACAAAAGTTAGAACATACGAGAGTACAGTAATACAAGGCAATGAAAAATGATTGTAGCGTGAACCTATTTATGTGACGAGCCGGAGTCACGTGGGCATCTGTAATTGGTCAGTTCTCTCTTCCGCATGATGCGCTACGTAGTCGATGAGCATTAGCATGTGTATTTGTAAGCGTAAGACTAGTTACTTATATCAAGAGTTTAAATTCTAGAAAAAGTAATAATACAACATGTAATAGTAAAATATTGGGTGAACCTATTCATGTAACGTGTAGTGTATATATATATCTATATATTTATATATAGATATAGATTTAGTAGTCCACGAAGTATGTTCAAAAATGTAACCAAAGAAACGCTTTCTTTGTAGACCAGTACAAAGGAAACATTTCGTTTCTTGAAGACAACAACAGGAAGCATTTTCGCTTTAAGAAATTTAAAAGTTCCCTGAAAATGCTTTGAGCAAAATTGTTATTATTTTCACAATGAATTTTGCTGAAAATTGTGAACTAATTAATACAATTTTTAGAATGCAGTTTAAGTTTTTCTTTGTTCTGTGCGCGGAATGTTCGTTCTGCAAACAATATTCATTATATTGGAGCCGCGAGCACGATCGAGCGATAGGTACTATGATTATCAACTATTTCTACTCGGCTGAACAATGTCGGTTCTACATAGTCCCCGTTGTAATAAGGACTCCCTCTATTAAGGAAATACGTTTTCAGTTGAAGATTTAAGGTTCCATAATTGAAAACGAACACTGGGTGTTATTTTCTCGTTATTGAAGAATTAAGAGCTCAGTTTCTTTCGAAAGTTCTCTAAGTATAATTAGAGTCGCGAGAACGCTAAAGCGGCTACGACAGTAGTCGTCAAAGAACGTTACATTTTTCAGTCTCAGAGCGGAGCTGAATATTTCAGTGGAGTGCTAGAATGATTGAATGATCTACTTCTCAAAACTACAGTATTGATGAAGTACTATGCAATAATGTGTAGTAATTAATGAATGTAAGTTCTCATTCTACCTACCAATGAGTGGTAGTTAAAACTTTGAATGCCTAATCTTCTCCTTTGTTTTAAGTCGGTTAAAAAGCATTGAGCATGACTTGGCGTAGCAAGGAGCACTAACTTCTAGACATGTGGACATCACCAATTTGAACTACAACATTGCATCACATGTAAGCGTCAGATAAACATTAAAACTACAAAATAAAGCGCATCTCACACATTTATCTGAACTTCGAATATAAAACCAAATTCATTGCTACGACCTGCCGTAGCAAGGTGCTACGAACGTCTACGAAATGTAGATATTACAAAATGATGAAAACTACAAAATGCTGTGCATTATACAATTCGTTTGTCTTAAATGCGAATAAAAAAACATCTCAATTATTAAAAGGATTGCTAAGACTTTGCTACGACTTGCCGTAGCAAGGTCGTAGCAATCTTTTTTTATTAAGTACTAGGTAATTAAGTACTACGAATAGGAAACATCATCAGATTAAAACTAAATAATGTTTTGCATGGCAATTGACACGTCACATTTATAGTTCGAATACAAACCATCTAAATAAAAAACACTGCTACGGCTTGGCGTAGCAAGGTGCTACGGACGTCTACGAAATTTTAAGACATCACAGAAAATAACTTTTTAACATTTTTTTTTCACGTGCATCTACAGACATCGCGTCTTTTTCGTGTAACGTTGTGATATTTCCTTTTACGAGTAGGAACGTGTTGCTACACACGTATTCTATGATGGTTGCGTCTTGTATCCGTAGAGAGTTGCATTACTGTTCAGTGGCCATTCTTAGATGTAATCCGATCTACTTACCAGACGCGCATCTTCATCATCAGTCTTGAATAGACAAATTAGTAGACAGTATTTATTTAATACTTCAAGCACATAAATGTACAGAGGCGGACTTAATGCCACAGGCAATTTCTACCAGTCAACAACAACATTATAACTATTCATACTAGGGATAACATTGTAGTAAGAAGTTATCCCGACTTGTTGTAGATAAGTTATACGTCTCAGCGGAACTTTGCCTTCATAAGTTCTCAGCTTGCTACTCCGTTGACTTGCCTAGGTTGGGTTCTACGGTGTAGGTATCTATTTCTTGTTACTAACAAAACATACTTTTTGTTTTAGAACTTTCATTATAAAACTAGTTACACGTCAGCATAATTGTATCTGTTCACCGAACAATATAGAGAAGCGTATCTGAAAAAGACATAATGGTAAACAAATTTAAAGAAAAAACCCGGTCAAGTGGGAGTCGAATGGACCGAGGGGTCCGTACAAATTTGTAGTTATGTAACTACAAAACGGTTTTCGGATTTTTTCCTTTACTTGTGCTTCTTGCCAAATTTCATGGTTATAGGTCACCGGGAAGTATAGGTTTTCATTCCCTTCCGAGTGTCAAAATATGCGGCATAAACGGAACATAATCACCCGTATCTTTTGATTACGTTGACTTAGAAGTTTGTTTTTGTTTCACTGCTTCAAGGGATTGCAGATCTAAGTATTTGATATTCATTTAACTTGATAACTCCGCGTGTTCCTGAGAAAAAGGGTCTTGACAGATGGACAGACGGACAACGAAGTGATCTTACAAAGGTTCCGTTTTTCCTTTTGAGGTACGGGACCCTAAAAATGAAATTTAACTTAATGATCCTCACAGAAAAGAAAAGAAAGAAATATTTACTAAATAATTATTGCCCTCTAATAGTATCGTATGATTTTATTCAAAGTTAATTAGTTACGAAATATGACAACTTAATTGTTTATACGAGTTATTATGTTTGTTATATTTGCCCTATGGGGCTTACGACCAAATATTTTCCTTTAAAAGAATCATTCATCATTTTTTCCAGATCACACGCGTTTGTAGATTTGAATTTATTTTTTCTTCAGAAACAACGACTATGGGAAAACGTGTACCTAACTATTATAAATTATCTTGTGAACACTACATATTGGTAAGTACGGTCATTAATCTATATTTAGGTTGATCGGAAAATTCTTGCCGTTTGTTCTTTCTAGAAAAAACAATAAGGAACTTTCTAGAAGGTTTTTAGTAGGGCATATAAAAGAGAATAAGCTCTTGATTGTGACGCATTAGTTCTCAGGGCGTAGACGTGTAAACATGTCCAACAAAATAATCTTGAATAATTGCGGTAAGCGGCAGTGTGTCTCATACGATTTTTTATTGGACTTGTCGGCGGCTGAATCTTGTCTTCGTATATGAGCCGCATTTGGTCAAGATGCTGTGAAGGAAATAACAGCTAGGTGGTGCTTTGATCGATCTGGAAATTTTAGACAGGAAGTCGAGCCCCGGCCGAGCCGGCCGACGGAAATTGACGTCGAGGAATTACGACGTCTGGTGGAGAGTAGCCCTCGCCAGACTACGCGCGAATTGGCAGCGATATTTAACTGTGCTCAATCCACGATTGTGACATATACAAAGTGTAACGTTAAATGCGCAAAACCTCAGACACCCCAACTGATTTTTAATTCAATTGACCTATTTCAGAGAGAAAATAAGTCATTAATTTTTTTTTAAAGAATTTATGTGCTGGTTTAGTTTTACTGGCCATTCTGATCGTTTCATGCGACTGCGACGACGCTTTATCGAGGGAGGAGTCGTCACCGGGCCGCTGCGCCGCGCTGACATTGGCTTGCTTGACCTATTAATAAATAGACACGGCAACGTTTTTAATGAAGATTTTTTGAAAAATGTGACCTATATTAAAAAGTGGTTCAATTAATTCTGCTCGTTATTCTGATCAAATTATTTTCAGGTTTTGCGCATTTAACGTTACACGTTGTATAGCTTCGATTGGTAAGAACTATAAGTTAGGTCAGTGGGTCTCTTGCAAATTGACCGACCGTGACCGTACTTGCCGAGTAGAAGTGAAGACATCACTGCTCTCTTTTAGTCGAAGAAAAGTCTGGCTGAGCACTATTATTACAGGAGAGGAAAAGTGGGTCGCATAATATATGTTAATAACTGACGGAGGCCTCAGTGGATAGATGCAGATTGTAGCCCAGAACCAGAGCCGAAATTGAACCGCCCGAAAAATCATGTATGTGTTTGGTGGGATGTTCACGGAATTTTATACTTCCAGTTGCTCCCAGAAAATACTCACATGACCTCTGATTATTACTGCAATCAATTACAAAAACTTACCGATCAATTACAAAAAGTACGCCCTCAAAAGTCCGTTTTCTGCACGACAATGCAAGGCCACATATCGCAACTATAACAAGACTTAAACTCTTGGATTTAGGCTGGGATGTTTTACCACCTCCAGCCCAGATCTTGCACCGACTGATTTTCATCCTTTCCGAGCCCTAAGCAATGTTCTTCAGGACAAAAAATTTAACACTCAGGATGATATTAGGACCTTCTTTAATAATTATTTTAATTCACTGTCCCCGAGCTTCTACGCCAGTGGCATTAACAGTCTGCCAGATTGTAATGGAGAATTTACTAAGTAAACTGTTTTGTAAAACATAAAACAGGTCTTTGAATTTTTTACAAGAAAACGACAAGAATTTTCCGATCAAACCAATAAAATTATCGTTTCTCGACAGATTTCGTCTGGCTCGCCTCCGGTAGCTCGAGGCGGGTAAACATGTAATATTATTTCTGTTAGTCTAACCTTCAACAAGTTATTGGAAATATTTTTTGTACTTATAGGCTGTTTATTGCACTTTTACTCTGGGGTATTTTCGATTTAGTACTTGGTTATTAAAGTGTAAATGTTTGGGGGCTCGGTGCTATACTTTTGTGTTCGCCTTTCTTCTTAATTAAGCATCGTTACTTTTAACTTACATGTATCGGGTACTAACATGTTCATTTCGTAGTAAAGAATTCTTTAGTCGCCTTGGTTTAAAAAAAAAAAAAAACTAGGCACTCTTTTTTAATGTATATATTAACGAGGCGCAAGCTCCGAAATTCCACCCTAACAGTACGGGATTCACTCGCCAAGGTGCCAATGACCTCACATAGCGCCTAAACACGTTCCACGCGTCATGAACATTGTAGGGCCATACTCGACTTTATTAGGGAGCAATTCCATGAATATTCGTAGGTACAAAAGGGACAAATATATGAATGTGGATGATGAGTTTTGAAGTGGAACTCATTTTGTTTAAAAAATTGCATGGCAAAATAATAATAACAATATTTTTTTATTTATAAGTAGTAGTAGTAGTTTGTACATGGCATACAGAGTTGTCTTATAAACTAAAATGTTATAAAGCAAACCCAGTACAACATTAGCAGGGGTCAAAGGACTCCCTTTTCCTAAACTAGGCAGAAAAACCTGTCTGTATCTTAGGAAAGAGTATCCATGTATGTATAATGTTCATGACGCACATAAATGAAATATCTAGCGGCATGGACAGTATATTAACACGGCAAAGCACCTCATACACTGTGTGGCAGTAGCGCCGCACGTTTAATCTTGCCTAGGGCTTTACGAGTATAACATCAATACGTGCACGCACGTTTTTGTCGCTATAAGTTGTAGAAGTTAGAGAAAGAAATTCATCTTCACGAAGATGAAAAGTGCAATAATGCTATCAGAGACGACTGAAACTTTATTATTCGTGGAAAACAGCCCAGTGACGCGAAATCTTCATATTAAAGTATTATTACTATTTTACGTTCGAAGATGTTATTTCCTCTTAATTTAAAATTAAGTCAGAGACAAAGCTTTGGTAACGGTAAGTACCTACTGTCACCAAAAGGTTATTAAATCTGGTTGACTTTTTAATATCGATATTTTGTTTTATTACCGTTATTGTAAATAGACTATATCAATGTACTTACTCGTCGTGCGGGATGGCAAAATTTTTCTTGCGAAACTAGGACGTCACGTTTGTATATGTATTTCTAAAAATGTTTAAACATCACTAAGAGCTGTTTATTTGTCAAAGACAAATAATATATTTGCCACATTTTACAAAAACAAATCTATTAAAACATCCTTTTTTTTTGGTGGTAAATTATCAAATAACTCTCCCGCTCTGGGCGGAGCGGGAGGGTGTGTCAGACTTCTACTGACTAAAACCCACCCATGTTCCTTCAGTTGCCTGTGCCAAGGGCCACGGTAACTCTTTCGTACAATCTGCGACCCTGGCAGTATTAAAACATCCTAAAATATCCTGAAATTACATTGAAATGTTTGTGACCAAATAAAGCTCATGATGACGCACCTTGGTAAAGATGCGTCATAAGCACCCACGGCAAGCTTGGTATATTTAGTAAGCCATTGAACGTGTTCAATTCAACAAAGAAACTTATTTTAGTATAGTATTGTTTCATAATTGAGTTTTTGTCGAAAATACATCGAATGAACTATTCAAATTGTACCGTACTGAGATAGTATGGATAATAAATAGTGTTTAAATGTAGTCAATTTCATACATACCAATCGGGTATTTCGGATTAAAAATTCAGCTGACGTTAACGAAACATAACGTTTATTCGCGCCGGGGGAATACTGTTTGCGAATTTCGATATCGGTGTTTCTTCATACATTGGTAATTTCGATCTGATTCGGGCCTTTGAGGCGAAAAGGGTGATGGCGGCTAGAGGGCAATTGGAGTGAGTGAACGGAACCTTGTGGTTAGGTTTTCTTATTGTCATTATAGTGCCTGGCGAACAGCAGATAAATACAGCGAGTGACAGAGAAGAATGGATATCTCTAGAGGAGGCCGTCTCCTTCAATTAAATGAGTGGTCCTTACTAGCGCATAAATTTAAAACCAGCCGTGCGATTCTGTAACCATCTCACCGTGAAAGCTTGGGTGAAGTGAGCGTGAAGTGAGCTGTCATTCGCTAGGGATTAACACTATTAAGTGCTCACTTCACTTATGATTTCACGGTGAGGTTTTTACAGAATCGACCGGCAGTATACCTTTATAGAATTTAAGAAATAGTAGTTAATTTAGAATTAGGCCTGTTAGGTCTTTTTTTTCGTAAGAAATATAAGGGTTGGAAATGGAAACAGTAAGATAATGTGCTCGTTACATTTTATGTGAATAAATCAGCGAACTTACAAGGAAATAACGCGAATTTTTATGCTCTTTTTAATGGTTAAAGTCATTATGGAAAATTTTTATTAGAAATATGTGAAAACTGCAAACCATCATTTTGGGGTACGAAATTTGAGTGTGATTTTCACCCCTTTAAAACGTTTGTTAGCAAAAAAAAAATAATACGTATCTCATACTTTTTCATGTAGATTATTATAGTGAAGCCGCAACTAAATCGGTGAGGGACATCTCGCGAGGTTTCCTTGTTAGTTTCAGTCAAGAGATTTCTACAGTCACAGCGTTCATTAGGGACTGTGGTTTCAATTAGTGTTTTTTTATTACTTGACCTGCTTTCGGTTTTGAGTTCTGAGAAGTAAATCCTACTAATATTATAAATGGGAAAGTTTGTATGTTTAAATGTTTGGATGTTTATTACTCAATCACGCAAAAGCGGCTTAACGGATTTGGATGCAATTTGGTGCACAGACAATTTATAACCTGTATTAATTATTATTTATTATTATTAACATTTATTTATTTATATTAGCATTATTTTATCCCTTACATGTAGTTCTCTTATACTGCCGCTCGATTCTGTAAAAATCTCACCGTGAAATCATAAGTGAAGTCAGCTTGAAGTGAGCAGTGTCAATAGTGTTAATCCCTAATGAGAGCTCACTCCACGCTCACTTCACCCAAGTTTTCACGGTGAGATGGTTACAGAATCGCACGGCTTTTTTTGTGTTGTGTACTTATTTATTTGTTAGTAATTTTAGCTTTGTACTTAGATAAGGTTAGTATTGTTAGTTGAAAGGGCCGCCTTTTGCGGTGAAATCCTCCTCCGAACCGTTCCAGGTGGCTCAGTCCTTTGCCCGTCTGGGCCATAAGTTTCCAGCTATTTGAACGATGTCGTCACTCCGTCTTTTTAACCGACTTCAAAAAAAGGAGGAGGTTATCAATTCGACTGTATTTTTTTTTTTTTTTTTTTTTTATGTTTGTTACCTCATAATAACCGACTGGGTGAACCGATTTTCATGATTCTTTTTTTATTTGAAAGCTGGTGCTTCCCGTGTGGTCCCATTGTCACCATTTCAATATCTGATGATGGGATCTTGTAGAAATCGGGGGAACTCTTCAATAAATAACAGCAGATTAACCGCGATTGTTGCTATAGCATATCTAAGCATTGTTTACACCATCACACAACATAATATCACGCCTGTACTCACTACAAAGGTTATAATTTTTTTTTATTATAATAATAATTAATACCAGTAAAACAACCGCGATTGCTGCTATCGCATATGTATGCATTGTTTACGCAATCGCACAACATAACATCACGTCTGTACCCTATAAACGCAGATGCAGCTTCCTGTCACTGATATTTACATAGCAAATAGTGTTTATATGAATTTGATTGGGGTAGATATAACTAAAAAGTGAAAAATAAAAAAAAAATATGTAAAAAAAAAACAACCGACTTCCAAAAAAACACTACAAAGTGAAAAATAATTTTAATTTTGGAAGTCGGTGTCAAAAAACCAAAATGCGAAACCAACGACACCGACTTCCAAAATTAAAATTATTTTTCACTTTGTAGTGTTTTTTTGGAAGTCGGTTGTTTTTTTTTTAAATGGTCTACCCTTCCCTATTTTTTTATATATTGGGTACCAATTTGAATTATTTGCGGCCATCTTTCATATTTCAGCTCTCTGAATATGACCTGATCATTTCCATTTCAGTTTTAGGACCTGTTTTACCGCATCCCTCGCCTTTGTTCTTTTTCTTACCAATGAACATTTTGCTCTATCTTTCAATTTAGATGTTCATGTAGCTCCATTCTATTCTTCTTTGATACCTTCTTATTTCATTTAAGAGTGTATTTTGAGAGACCAGCCCGTCGATTCTGTAAAAATCTCACCGTGAAATCATGAGTTAAGTGAGCACTTAATAGCGTTAATCCCTAGCGAATGACAGCTTACTCCACGCTCACTTCATCGAAGCTTTCTCGGTGAGATGGTTACAGAATCGCACGGCATGTCTCGCATGCCTGTGTGATAACCGGCATTAATACATGGGATACGTACCTTTAATCCCGATATTTCTATGAGATCGAGACTTATTCGACTGAAACCGCGGAGCGCTGCTAGTTAATAATAAGTTTTTATAATTGATTTGTAGATTCATAAGGTATGCAACTTGAATTTATGAACATACTAGCTGCGCCCCGCGGTTTCACCCGCATAAGTGTCGATCCCGTAAGAATATCGGGATAAAAACTATCCTATGTGTTAATCCTAGTTATAAACTATCTGTGTGCCAAATTTAATCCAAATCCGTTCGGTCGTTTGTATTTATTTTATTTATTTATTTATTTATCCTCACACTGGAACGCCATTCAGCAATTACACCAACGGAGCAAAAAATTACTTCATGTTCTGGTTTCCATCCATCCTGTGCGCGGTGGACATGGAACGGGCGGCGATGGATCACGTACGCTCACGCATTGTCAAAACATTTCTCCATAGCCCCATCATTCCTTCCATAATGCGCACATTCTTTGCGAATCTTTGAAACACTATGGATTTTTCAAAATAAATACATTAAAATTGTAAAATGGGGAATTTTAAGGTGTCATCCTTTTGTGCGTGAAGAAGTAACAAACATACAAACACACACACTCACAAACTTTCGGTACTATAATATTAGTGTGATGAAACTCTACTCTTCGAGATAGGCAGTCGCTCCATGTAAAATACTAGTAATTGACTGCATCCGATGACACAGGAAGCCGAGCCGACCCCAACATAATTGGGGCAAGGCTAGATAGACGATGGAAACTATGGCTTTCTATTTTAATGGGACCTTATATAGTATTTTTAGCTGCTTATTTCGACACTTTTGCGAAATAGCTATATTTAAGCTTGAAAAGTTCTAATAGTCTGCGATTGAACTATGTAGTTCGTAGCCAAATGACCTAAAAACAACCTAGCAGGAAACTAAAAGGTTGAATTACTCTACAGTTAATTAAGCTACGGACGTGCCCGGCTGCCCAGAAAAACCATATCGCAACAGGTTATACTTATTTTGTCTGACTTCTTGCTGTAACACCCTCACATGTTGTAGCGGAAGCGAGATGGAGAATATGCGCGCGCAAAGGTCTCTTTCTTTACGAGAGTTGCAAAAGTATTGCGACACAAAAGTAAGCACGGCATATATTATGAACGGCACTCAAAATGAGCGTCTGTATGAGAATTCATCTTCAACTTGTTGTTATAACCAGTGATCGGAGTAGGTAGAGCTGGTTTTGCTACTTGCGACATGCGGACATAACATGGATATGCCAAACATTTCCCGGAATCCCGGGAATTCTCGGAATTAAACAACCATTGTTTAAGTAGTTTTTATAGGAGTAGGTAGAGGTATTTTTGTTATTTGCTACATGCGGACATAACATACATATGCCAAGTATTTCCGAAAATCCCGGGAATTCTCGAAATAAAAAAAAACAACAATGTAAGTAGTTTCTTTTGTCAGTGCTTAATTGGAACGTTATATTTAAATGGATAATCCACTTTTATTAGTTTACTATAGTAAATTGAAGACATGGAATATAAATAAAATGCGATGATCGAGTTAGATATATAATTTAATTTTCAAAACCCATATTAACTCACTTAAATCAATTGACAATTTCAAAATCCCGGGATTTCAGAGGCATATCCATGTTAGCATCAATGTTTGCGGTCATTCATCCCAAACAGCTCTACCTACTCCGACCACTGGTTATAACTGTGTGTACCTTCCAGGACAGCCTGTAGCTAGGCATCCAACTGTGGTCCTCCTGCTTTCGTATGTGGTTGCACCTCTCAGGTATTCTCTTTCAGAAGCTGTCGTGTCACATAAACTCAATTTCACATATCTATGGCGATTCATTGCGACTGTTTACTTTACGTTTATTTTTTTGCAGAATAATTATGTCTAATTACCAAAAAGCTGTAGGTTTTTTGGGGATCTTTTCAGTGTTATTATTGTTTCTGATGATGATGCTGCTTGGGATATGTATTTTTGACTAACAGTAGGCCACATACTATTTATTATATTGCTATTGTTCACAAAAAATATAACTATGTGAGAAAAAATATTAAGATAGGTATATACTTTTCTTATACTTTTGCGATAGTAAACACATGATTGTTTGATAGCTGCAAAGTTTTTATATTTTTTAATTTAAATAAGGTACCTCCAAGAAGCACATTGCCATCTAATATACATATTTCTATTTCCAACCAATGTGCACAAACAGTAAAAAAATTTCTAAGCCCAGTCACAAAATATCCCTGATCCATTTGAATATTGTTTGTATAAAACGACCTATCTAACCTACTAATCATTGATCACATCCCTCATCTTAGAATTTAACATCATACAAAATACAACGTTCCTTTATACGTAAACTATCCCTTTTGTACGAATAAATCAAATCCAGAATCACAAATCTGATTTTCGTGTTTTTTATTCACAGAATAGTTATCTGGCTAGATTTGACGTACAGACGCCAGCACATCAAGCTACCCGAAACTGTCAGATTTTCCCAATCAACTTTGAATCTTATGCTTTAGCGCTAAAGTTGAAAATCTATTAAAGAAATCTGACAGATTGTAGTAGCTTGATGTGCTGGCGTCTGTACATTTTAACGAAACTAGCATTGTTTTAAACATTTCTACCCCTCAGTTTAGTAGAATATTTATACATTCAAATAATCGACTACATTCGTAATCAGCGCGGTCTCCGGTGACATCCCTGTAACCACGTGTCTCATTCCCCCGTGGCAGCGCTTTCCGCAGCGTAACTAAAGCTATATACGGTGCTTTTAATACATCCTGCACGCAAATATGGCGTCATAGCCGCGTGTGAAACTTCATTTGCATAATATTCAAATTTAGTTGTATGAACTTCACAATAACCATCTAACTAACGTACCTGAAATTTTGTGAAAATAGTTTTCAGTTTCAGCGTAATTTATACCTTTTCAGTTTATACAGACTAACTTCATAGTACTAATTAATTCCATGATTCAGTCCAAAAGCTCATTAAAGCGACATTTTATCTTAGAACGCAGTATATTTTGCATACAATAATTATTGAGATAAATTCAAGATTAAAATAATAAATAAATGTATCTACAGTCGCACTCTCAATCACGAGTCAAATTTTAAATAATCGTCACTATAAGCTTAGCGTTCTTCAATAAAAAAAAGAAAAGATTCAGGACTTGCTTATTTTGTACTTAAACATTTCAGGCCCAAATATCAAGATCTTTGTAGGTCGATTACCCACCAATTAAAATATTTTTATCTATTCCTGTGCAAATACTAACAACAAAGCCAACACAATTTATTTGCGAGACACGCAAGTACGCTTTTGCTCTTAGCGATAAGACCGCCCATTGTGTCACCCTTTGTAAAATTTCTATATTTATGGCTGTAATTTATATGGTGTACATAATAAAGAGTATTCTATTCTATTCTACGAGTATTCTATTCTTTTTTGATGACGATGACTGAAACAATGTGTGAACTGCACCCCGCATCTGACTGCGCTTGCATAAGTCTTATTAGAATGAGATAAGGTTTAGGTACTATTCATATACTCTGACAATCTTATAACCTAGCTATGAACTGCAGTACTATTCTGTAAAAATCTCACCGTGAGAAGTTAGGTGAAACACTATTAAGTGCTCACTTCACTAATGATTTCACGGTGAGATTTTTACAGAATTGACCGGCTGTAATGGTTTTTATTCCAAGTCGTTGTATTTATTTTACTGAAAATATACAATTATACATGTAGGTACCTATTTAAATCAATTATGCAATCTAAACTTTTTCAAGAGTTGAGATTATGTTGTAAATATCGTATTTTTTTTATTGGATTTGTATTAATTAGAATGGAAATCCCTTATCACTGGTATTTAGTCATCCAGGTGTGGGCATTATGGTTATTAAACATTTCTAAGTGTAGTTTACGGCTAATTCAGCTTAAACTCGTAATAGTTACGGGGTGGCGCTACGATCCAAACAAGACAAGATAGATTAAAGACGTGGATATCTGTACGTAAAATCGCAATAAAGAGGTTGAAAATTTTTTTGTTTTAATAAAAAAAATGGATATAAAAGCCCCTTACATTTTTTTTTTTGACAGAAATTCAACAAACTTCATACGAGTATGCACCCCGTTACGAAAATCATTCAATATTTCATTAAATCCCAAAAATCATTTACTACTGAATTGTTTAATATTTTGAATTTTTGAATGGCTACACATAAATCTAAAATGTACCAAAATGACATCTATTGAATTAGTTATTTATATTTTCGATATTAAAGGCACTCTTTACCTGTTTTCTATAATTTCTTTTATTTTTAACATGAGGTAGATAAAGTAATCGAAGGAACAGGCCATTCATATAACAGTTAACAAAGGCTGAAGAGAGCTTAAAAAATGCAACCATTCTAACAGGTGGATATTTGCATAAACGTGAAGTTACGGCGCCAATATCACGTTATTCAATCTAGACCAGTCTATGACTGAAAACCTGCGCAGTCAGAACTACAATTTTATTATTAAGATAGTTTGCAGCGATGCCACTCTTGAAATGAAAATTCATAAAAGCGATTTTAATTGACAGTCAGGTATTACATACTAGCAGTGTGTTCCTAAAAAATAAAGAATGCCGTCTTACTATTCACGAATCAGGTTGGTAAGTTATTATTGTTTACTCTTAGAAGGAGCTTGGACCAATTTCGAGTTGTTTTGGTTTATATCTGTGGATGTGAATTTAGATAAATATGTCATCTTACTCATGTTTGTCGTGAGATACATTGTGTTTTTAATGGAAGGTTGGCAACTTGTAGTGCTGCTTAAGGGGTGTGGAAAAACAGTGGGTCAACGTCAATTGATATGTGCGTTGGTGCGTTTCCGGCTCGGTCGGCCGGCGCCGATCGATACGGAGGCTGTGATACTATTATTATGCACCTTGATGTCACTCGTGTCATCGTTATCGATGGCAGTATTGCCAACCAAAATGTATAATGGATTGTTAGGTTGTAGTAGGAGCATTCGGCAATCAGGAGACGCCCAGGTAAGGTAAATTGATTAGATTTAAAATAATTCTAGCTTAAACGCATTTAATTATATTTCGTTAACTTTGTGATTAGTAGATTTCATGGATTTGCATCATAATTGAAGATCTCCTAAAAATTCTGTAGATTTTGGTGAAATGGGTACTCGTGACCGAGTTAAATCTTGAGTGCTTTGGTTTAATATTTTATACGTTATCGTCGCGCGTTTATGCATTCACTCAATCGGGAAAAATAAATAATAGGATTATTATATAGTACAAACAAGACATGTTAATTCGTAAATATACTGTCGCCATTGCAACTACGTATTACGTCACAAGTTGCATTACATACCATCCATTATTTTCTCTTTTAACGTAGGAATCTATCTACGGCACAACTTTAAGGCAAGTATGTTTTTTTTTGTGATTTTGGGGCACAGAATTGGAGCTAATAAAAAGCAGAGATATCTAGTTATTTGTTCTGAACAACCAACTACTTACTACTACACTCTAACACTAAATATGTAGCCCTGATTGTTAAGAAGCATGAATGAAACAAAGCACTCCGAATTTATCAAAAATAATTATTAAACTACCTAGCCATGTCTGACATTATTCGTGTTAAAATAATGCTGTATTTACAGCAATAACAATCTCTGAAAACTCTGTTTCGAATGCCCACTAAAGAGGTCATTTAAAACGATTAATGCCCAGTATGCCCAGTCTGGGAAGGAAACCACCTGTATACACCATCCCCTAGATATTTTCGGTAAAATATTCCAAACACAAGTATGTAACTTTTTTAGCAACTGGTGATTAATATTACATTATTATTTACCTATGTCTACAGGGGTAAAAACGTTGCAAGACTCAAGGCTAAATTTGAGAACCTGCGACTGGAGGATGCAGTGCGCTGCCCGGTGCCTGCATCCGTAAGACCGGCGATTAAAAGAATACTACCCTATAAAATTGTAAGTACCTTTTTTGTTTGTGCTAGGGAAATATGACAATCGCTATGCAGTTGATCAGTCAAAATAATAACTAATAAAAAAACGCATCTAGGTACCTATTTAAGGTAAGTAGATATTAAGAAAAACAATTACAAGGACTTTTTTCTAACCCAAAACATAAAAAAATAATTAAAGCTAGACATATTATGAACATTTCTAAATCACAGTCTCATTTTTTATCTAACAATACCTACCAATAGATTCTTAATTACAAAGATTTAACATTAATTACACAGTAGATACCTACTGCAGATAATGCGACATAATATAGGACGCGCCTCGTCAATTTATCCAAGAAAATACGGTCCTGGGAAAGTTGTTCGGAAAACAGCGACCACGCGGCGCCCGTTTCGGGCGACACAATACCGCATTAGGCTCTACGCAATAACATTTTTCCTTCGAAATTAAATGTTTTGGACCGAATTTTCTCGAATTTAGTAAAAGCGCACCAACTCAAATAAAATAATAAAAAATGTTAAACTTTATGTTATATTTCCTGGATCTTTTGAGGTTTTTAGCCTAGATGTAACTAATTTGATTATTTTGTCGGTTTCAAATTGTGCCTGGCGGAGGCTTACTCACGTTCGCGTGCTCAAGGGAGCTTCAGTGTACTGTGAGTTCGTGAGCTGTTCGGTTCCTCGTGACGATAATGTTGAGGTTCGCATGGCAAGCGACACGCATAATAAGTACCCCGTTATTAAGACGCTCCCCGATCCAGTTACACTCTATGCTTACAGTACAAAAAAGTCGGCCGTTCCTAGCGTATAACTTCACCAAGCTACATTAAATTTTAACGGCCTCTTCTAACACATGTTCACGTTGTTACTTGTGAGTACGCCAGAGATCACACATGTCTAGACGTGGTGGTGTTACCTAACCTAGTTTTCAATAATTGTGAAAATTTTTATCACAGCCTTTAATGACTTACACGATGGTATAATTATTATGCATGTCTCTTTGTGTAGTTATATAGCTGAACTTTAATTCAGTTAATTGAACACACCCCTCACACGTTGCAAGGGAGTAGTCAATTGATTCAGGGGGCGATGCTAACCATACCTAGCTATAAAAGTGTATGTCATTATCCACCCTAATGGGTATTTAGATGGTATTTATACTAGGTGTGTATTAATGTCCACATTGTAAGCACCTAATTAATGTAACTACGTGCTAAAAACTAAATTAAGGATCTAAAACCTACCTATTAAACTAGGAAATGATGAAATAGATACTACAATTTACTTAACCTACACATTAACTTTAGTTGGATCTTTCTAATGGATTCATCTCATTTCATGAAATATATTTCATTTTCATTGAATTTTGGATACTGTGGGTCGGGTAGGTACAATTGATCACCTAAACTAAAAATATCTAAGTTTAGGGATTATACAAAAACATGTCGCTCATCCAATGGAACAACGACGTAAGTTTGAAATTGAAAATATGATATATCATATTTTCAATTTCAAACTTTTAATCCAATGATTATGCTAAAATGTTTAATATTTTTATGTATGTTACTTTACTATCAATAATAATTTGTAATAATTTCATAAAACTCAAGAACTTAAAAAAACATTTCCGTAATTACGTCGTTGTTCCATTGGATGAGCGATGTGACAAAAAGGTTCACTCACGCCACCTAGCGGGGAGTAGTCACAAATCCGTACAAAGGTAAAGGCTAGGCCAGACCCGTCTTTAAAATAAATAAAATGAAATAATAGTACCTACAGCTATAAGAATACATGTTTGTGCCTTGGCAATTATAAACATCTGTGTTAGGAAATAAGAATGCGTGGTGATGAAAATGTAGAGCTGTGGGAAAATCAGCAGCTCTAATTAGAATCCTACCTTCAAATAACTTTTTGAGTGACGGATTTGGGAGTATATTCGTACTATTTTGGAAAAACAAAGATTGCCGAGGCGCACAAATAAACTTGTAATACTGTACCTACAAACATACATACTGTAAGTAAATACATCCACAGGACACAGAGTCGCCCCGCCATACTAATAATATTAGTGCCCGTGCGACTGTGCGCGAATTCAGTTGTCACTGACGTTGTCACATAACGGCCGTCATTTTCTAGAAGTATGTAAACAAACGGTGACGCACACGGACACGCTGGTCACATGTCTCACGCGTTTGTATGACATAGCACAGGAGTCACCAAAAAGCGGACTACGATCTGTAAATTTATAACTGAAACATTATCTAAAAATATAGAAATGATTTTTTTTCCTTGAGCTTTAGCTTGCACCAGATAAATCAAAGTAAAAACTGCAATTTTTCAAATGAATATTAATTACCTAATTTGCTTGTTATTTTTGTTCATTACATAAGTAGGTAATATTTATTTATTAGTAAAAAATGTTTTTTTAATTTTTAATCTTGGTTGCTACTAATCGTCGACCAAACGGACCGCGACAGTCATATTATTTTTTAAAAAGGAACGCTAGTACAACTAATTGGCGATCCATGAGGGGCAATATTCTCGTAATTTTAATAACAGATCTGTCTCAATCTGTCAAAATTAACTAAAAGTTCCCTACATTTTTGACAAGTTTATGACATTGTTGGTCGCTGAGATGATGTTGCTACTAGATTTTGAACGTTAATCACAATAATTATCTGTCTGTCTGCGAACACTAGCAGCAACGTATTCACATAGCAACTACTAACAACATCAACGCAACTGCAAGAAGTTGTAGCGACACTATTCACACGTAACCACTGCTTGCCCACAATTTGTCGCTGCGATGTAGTGTGGTTGTGATACGTGTGAGCGGGCCGTAAGGTTGACTGGTAGAAAATACCTCAGGCATTAAGTTCGCTTGTGTACAGTATTTTTTTACTTGTGCAAACAGTTTTAATAAATAAATACACTTGAGAGCAATAAAATCGCACACCCCTTGTTGTTTGGTTTATTACTGATATTTTTCTTAAACCTAAAGACATTAAGTAAATATCATTTAAGAAAATGAAAGTATACAAGCTTAGGTTATTTAATATCCCAAAATTAAAATCATTGTCCTTTAAATAACTTACGAAAGCAAAAAAATCCTCTTATTCACTCGTTGTTGCTGGCACTACTTACAAGCACAGCGGATTTTTTATGAATTTTAATCTAATTCCGATCCAGCCTGTCCCTTGCTGCCCGCCGCCACCGACGCCCTAAGCCAAGGTCCGTACCCCACAGGGGGTGCCCTTAGCCTGTACTCGCTTAGTTTTTAAGCCCTGGCTGGAGGCCTTAATTTATTCAGGCATCCACAGGCAAGCCCGGTTAAGCAGTCGACAACCTCATAGGTTGCACTGCGAGATGCCATAAAAAAAAAAAGAATTTTAATCAGTTGCACACCGAACGTCAATGTGATAACACCTCTACTGGAACCATACGGATTTACTGAAAAACATGGATTCTACGCCCGCAGAAGCCACTCAAGTTAGTGCCTCGCTTGAAGCAGGACAAAATCAAAGTGAAGTTGATCGACAGTTTTTGAGTCGCTACTTCGTTCAACGTGTACCTATACCAAAGGTTCCGGAAAACCGGTGGCTACATTCGACGACGATGATCGGGCCATCGGCGCACAACATATGAGCGTGATGACCACTTTCTTGTGACAAGGTCTCTGAGAAATCACAGACAACAGCTTTAAGAAGTTCGCAATGTCAGTATAGTTCACTAGACTGTTAGAAGAAGATTGGCTGAAGCAGGACTGACTGCACATCGACCCGTAAATGGTTCAAAATTGACCACAGCTCACCAACAAGCCTGACTACAATTTTGCCAGGAAAAATTTAAATTGTACATATGAACAGTGGCGGGCTGTTATGTTCTCTGATGAGAGCAGGATGACTCTACATGGCCATGATGGACGATCTAGAGTCTACAGAAGTTCATCAGAGTGATTTGCGCAATGCTGCATAAGCGAACGTGTTGCTCTTGGGGTAGATCGTGTATGTTTTGTGGTGGCATAATACTAGACACCAAAACGGACATCGTATTCGTCACTAGGGCGAATACCAGTTCGAGATCGCGTGGAAAGTCAATGTGTGCGATTTTATTGCTTTCAAGTGTAAATTAACTTTTAAAACTGGTAGCACCTGTATTTTCTACAAATAATGATTCTTGGTTTGTATAGAAAGTGTTGACTATTGTCAATACAAACCAAAGAAGTGTCGTCTCTAGACTAGAGATGGTATTGTAGAGACTAGTAGCGGCAACCGAGGCGTATCCATATTCTGTGAGTCCTGTCATTGTACAGACGCCAGCACATCAAGCTACCCAAAACTGTCAAATTTTCCCAATGAACTTTGAACCCTATGCGTTAGCGATAAATCTATTAAAGAAATTTGACAGATTGTAGCAGCTTGATGTGCTGGCGTCTCTACAATAGGTAACAGATTGATAGTTGTTGATTCTCATGACATTTAAAAGACCGAGGATTCCTTGTCGTAGCTTCTTATTAGTAGAACCTTGGTGAGTAGTGTGCGTGCACCACAATGTACAGACGCCAGCACATCAAGCTACCCGAAACAGTCAGATTTTCCCAATCAACTTTGAACCTTATGCTTAAGCGCTAAAGTTGAGAATCTATTAAAGAAATGTAACAGATTGTAGTAGCTTGATGTGCTGGCGTCTGTACAATAATAAAATGTAAAAAATATCTTTTGTTTCCGTGTATTAATCGTAAAAATCAATCATTTCTTTCATAACTTCAAAACACTCTGCGTTACTATTTTGCTCAAACAGCAAGTATCCCGATCCTGAGTTATCCCGGGGTTCGGAAAAAGTTAGTCATGTCATGCCAGTGAAAATCAATACTATCGTATTTTTCTTGTTATTTTTCGCTTATTCGTGATAAAATCTTATGTTTTTCAATTAACATTAATAATGTGCGTGGCCGGAATGATATCATTTTACAAAATATTAATTTTTACTAGTTTCTATTCACCCGACGTTGTTGTAACAAAGCGATCGTAAAATTAATTAACGCATAATGGGTGCTACTTTTTGTTCGTGATGTTCATGTAAATAATGTGAATAATAAAATACACCAAAGTAGGGTTTTAAACTGATATTATGTACAGAAAGATTCTAAATTACTTTATAAGCTGTGCATAGTTTAGTGTATGTAGAAAACAATGAGGTTTCATAGAAGGTGCGGCGACCGGGTCACACTCTTGAATGAAAACTCTACAGCTGTTAGAAATTTTGTAGAGTTTAACCATGGCTTGATATTAAGCTCGGAGCCTCTGAAGGATGATGTTATATTTGAAGTGTCCGTTGATAGAAAGGTAAGACAAAGAACAAAGAAAATATTATTGACTTTTGTTAGATATTTTTTATTCCATTTTTACAGCAATAAATTCAAACAAATCATTATATAGAGCTTTGATTCTGTTCTGTTTGGATAGTTTTTTGCTAAGCATAATTTGTCAATTAAGTATTTGATTGAAAGTATTTTTTTTTAAATTACCTATGTAGTTTAAATAACAATGGAATGGGGAAGATAGTAGTAGTCATAAATGGATAATTAATCTATACCTTTCTGTATTAATTGCATAAAATTCACCCATGAGCTGGCTCCGCCCTCCATCCCGCGCCACTCTGTGAGAACATTACTACTTTCCCAAATATTTTTCCAATGGTGACATCTAAGTATTGCTAATCATCATTAGTTTCAGTTACCATGCGGTTTATCAGCCAATATAGAAGCAACATGAATCACTGTCTTTTGTAAAATGCGATACCACCTTAGTGCAAAACTGTGAAATAGTGCATCATCATTATGCCTGGAAAGAATTTATCATGTCAATAGTACCACATTTATATGCAGTTCTGCTTCTTCAGTTCTGTTTCTTCTAAAATCTTTTCTTCTTTTTATTCCATATACAAGGTGTAGCTTAAATAACGCACAACCTCATAAGGGGTCATTGTACTCATCATTATGAACAACCTTTACTATGGGACCAAACCTGAAATCACAAAACAAAAATCAGCTGTTCCCTACATTTATGTTCGCATAACTCGTCAAAATGTAGGGAACAGCAGATTTGTTTTTTCACGATTTTAGGTTTGGTCCCATAGTAAAAGTTATTCATAATGATGACACTCAATACAATGACCCCTCAAGAGGTTGTGCATTAATTCTGGGGCATTTTGTATTTATTAATTAGTTTTATATTCATAGTTGGCTTGCTCATATTCATAATTGGCAAGCTCATATAAACATTTCCTTCTGTGTATGTTGGTGTAGGGTTGGTCCTATCAAAATGTCTAAATCTTCGTGATCAAATGTCTTCATCCTTATCAGGATGATCATTTGATCATCCTGATAAGGATCTTCTTCAACATACCAGTTTTATTTTGACAACTACTATATGAATTTATTTTTATAAAGGTGAATGTTTGGAATGGCAGCCTGGAAATAGGTGTTACAACATTAGATCCCGAGTTTATGGAACTTCCTGCTACGGCAACTAAACTCAGAAATACAGCATGGGTAAGTGTTATTCATATTTTCAGTATATTGTTTACAATCATACTACAAGTGTAGTACCTATGAACAATCCGTAAATCCTGTCAAAAAGTATATACTTATAGTCAATAGCAAACACTATCGCACATTTGTGGGTTTTTGTGTATTCGTGCAAATGTGAGTGACGAGGGGACGAAATAAAACCACTTAGTGTTTTTTTTTAATGTTCATAAATGTAATGCTGCTTTGCTTGCTTATTGTGGGAACAAGAGCAAGGAAAAATGGTTGATATGTTTTTTAGATTATGTCAGGCAGCTCCATTGTGAAAGATGGTGTCACTTTGGTCAATTCTTACGGACCCGAGTTGGACACATTGCGGGAAGGAGACTGCATCGGTGTTATGAAAACTAGTAAGGTAGCTATCAGAACCAAATTTGAACATTTGATCATGGTTTAGCATCGGTTGGCATTTCTTGCTTCCACTTGTTTCTAGATTGTACTAACATTTTCCTGGAATATCCCTTCTTTGATGTTCACAGTATGATCTTGCTTGATTAAGGTCTTGGTTGGTCGAATTAACTCCTACACATTGATGTCCTTCATGTCTGTTGTGATTTCCTTCTCAGGGAGACTTAACGTTTTACCTCAACGGTCGTTGTCTCGGGATAGCTGCAAGAGATCTACCTCCAAGATTGTTCGCTGTTATTGATTTGTATGGTCAGTGCGTTCAAGTGTCCATATTGCGCACCAATGAAATAAGACCCATGATGGATAGTAGTATGGATCAGGTCAGCTATTATTGTACTCAAGATTTATAAAATTATTAGTTTGGATTGAGTTTGGAATAATGACAGTATTAATATTTTAGATTGAAGAGGATCCAAACAATGATGATACACTTACGTCAAGTGAGATGGACGGAGCAGGTCTTCCACCCGAGTCAAGCCAATACCCAAAAGAGACTCGTAATGTTTACATTCCAATGACTTCCGAAGGTGCTTGTGCACTTGGTTAGTACTTAATAATCATAATTATTCCGTTTAAAATTAGTTTTTTATTAACTGTGGTAAATATTACTTGCGTAATGTTTTTTTCACAGTTGCACAAGACCGCTTGCGGTTTCATCCAAGATGTGGGATTTTAGTGAAACTGACAAGTAATAACAAGTAAGTCTTGTTTTGTTGAATCACGTTTTCAACAATTTTCATTGATTGAATCAGCTTATGAAGTCAAGTAATTTCGTTGCCATCGCCCCTCCTGGCGATATTATTATGGAAATTATATGCGACCTTACGTCCCGACCGATTTGCACTGAACCTGACGTTCAAACATGTTTGTTTATGATCCGATGTGATAGATAAACAAAATGTTTATGTTAAATTATAGTATTGATAATAGGACTGCAGAGCGAGCTCGTCCACTGGACGACTACAATAATGGCGTGGTGATGACACATCGTCCGCTCTACGACAACGAGTTGTTTGAGATACGCATAGATAGACTCGTGGACAAGTGGAGCGGCAGCATCGAGGTAGGGCTGTTATAAGCAAACTATTCCCTTAAACTAGCCCCCCCAATTTACATAAACAACTGACATTCGTGTTGTGAAGTCATGCGGGGTGTGAACGATACGATGAGAAAGGCGGGACTCGTGCTAAGCTGCTGGGCCGCAATTCATCCAGATGTTTAACTATCTTGATCAGTTAGAACATTTAAATTCTGTTATCCTTTTTATCGTCATGTGTAAATCGTATCTGACTGACTGGATTTACATTAGTAATTTAATACAGGTTGGTGTAACAACCCACAATCCAGCCACCATACGATTCCCATCCACGATGACTAACATGGATTCCGGGACTATCATGATGTCCGGATGCAAGGTGCTTCTCAACGGGCACGGAACTTGCATGGAGTATGGCAACTTCAACCTTGATGAACTTAGGGTAAGCTGCTTTCCACCCATCAAAATATATGTCTCCAGTCTCCATCAAAATTATTCAATGATACAATTGATGAAAACAAAAAAAAAAATTATAAATATTGGTTTAAATTTGTTGTTGGTTCTTTTTGTGTCTCTAAAAAAGGTGAATTTCACCTGTATTTTTTTACAGGAAGGCGACACGGTTGGTATGATGAGAAAGAGCAATGGTAAATTGCACTATTTCATCAATGGTGCCGATCAAGGAGTCGCTACTGACAAAGTAGACCAGCAAGTCTGGGGAGTGGTGGATCTGTATGGCATGACCGTCAAAGTTAGTTTTTGTTCACTTAAACTTGTATCCTCGTTTTCTAGAGCGAGAGCCGTCAAAATTTCGGTTGTCAGTGTTTGAATCTTGGTGAACCAGGCTTTCAGATATAATTTTACATCGAATTTTGTTTTGCAAGGTGTCAATAGTGGATCCTTGCGAAGATATGGATAGCAACATCAACAATCCACCACTCGTGCTCGCTTCACCTGAAATCCCTGCACCAAGTAAGTACCCACGCCATTTTCACTGCGAAGCCCGGTAACATTTCGCATTTTGTATGCAGGGTGATTTATTATTTACTCTCATGTTTCCAGGCAGGTTTAGACCAAGAATAGATGAAGAGAGCCTTTTATTTCATACGCTGCGTGATTCGAATGTTATTATTATTAACGATGGTAAGACTGCTCATAGGCCTAAGTAAGTATCATTTTTAAATTTTACTGAAAATTACGTAACTTTTCAGTGGACTTTTACTAAGATTTACAAACATTTTCAGTGCTTTCAAGTACTTCAACAACGGAATCGTAATGACGAACCGTACTTTGAGGACCAACGAACTGTTCCAAGTACGTCTCGATCTCGTTATTCCGAAGTGGGCTGGAAGCATTGAAATTGGAGTCACGCAGCATTCTTCTAATGATATAAAGTTTCCATACAAAATGAGCAATGCAAAGTAAGTCCTCTTCGTCTAACTGTCTTTCTGTCACTGTCCAAATAATGCTAAGCTCAAATAGGTATGCCTATGTAATCGTAATTCATAAATTCTTCCTCCCTAGATCTGGCACGTGGGCTGTGACCGGAGAAGACGTAATCCGCGATGGTTCCATCGTAATTCCACAGTACGTCAGAAACCTTAACAAACTTGTGGTAAGTTTCCATTTAACCTTTAATATTTCTTTTGTATATCGGCCGGTTGATTCTGTACAAATCCCACCATGAAATCATAAGTGAAGTGAGCACTTAATAGTGTTAGTCCCTAGCGAATGACAGCTCACTCCACGCTCACTTAACCCAAGCTTTCACGGTGAGATGGTTACAGAATCGCGCGGCTGTTATGCCTATTGCAATACATTTGTGTGACGTCATAGGAAGGAGACACCGTGGGTGTAATGCGTAAAGAACTGGGCATACTACATTTTTTCGTCAACGGCGTGGATCAAGGACCGGCCGCGTTTAATGTACCTGAACACGTGTTTGGCATTATAGGTGAGTTATATATTATTTTTTTTACCCCATTGGCATAATGAGAGGGTATTAAGTCGTATTATTTCCAATTAAGCGGTTATTAACATATGAGGCTATTCTTAGTATCGGTTTTACGTTATTGCGGACATTTTCATATAAACAGCCAAATAATAAATGAAGCTTCTACTATTTATCTATATCTAGTCCTAACACAATTTTGCAATGTGCGTGCACTGACTGGACAGGTCCGCTCAATCTGTGTAGTTCTTTACTCAAAAGACCATTTCAGACACCAATCTACATGGTCTTCACATGATCTGACCAAGATTATGTCTGGACTTTAAAAGAGACTGTGACCTCTGAGTTTGTTTCGGCCTTTCTTCTCACAGTAGTCAGATAGGAAACGCCGACCTCATCTAGTTTAAAAAAAAATATGATTGACATGTAAAAGTGTTTGTACAAACCTACTTACAAAAAATAAATAATTTATCATTACATTCTCGTCTACTTAGATTTGTACGGCCGCGCCGCACAGGCGACAATCGTGGATGAGTACACTCCACCACCTATATATTCTCCCGAATCGCCATTATCTACGGAATCGAATGCTACTATATTTCCGTAAGTGTTCAGAACATTGTTACGTGTATTTTTTTTTTTCAGTGTTAATAAGGTTCAAATACCTATAACTTTTGTTATACAATACAGTATAAGTTAGTTACTTTTATGACTACATTTTAACATCATAATCATCCTATAATGATCGACCCTATGTCATCTTTATTTCACACATAAAAGTACAACAGATGCAATAAAAGTGTCATGTTTGTCCAGTGAAATGTGTTTCCACCGCGTGCACGGTCGCAACGCGCGTCTCAGTCGAAACCGTCTGACGACCTGGCGCGCCACCGTCTACTCAGAGTTCAACGATGCAGTGCTCTTCAGTTCGCGACCTCTACGTGAATGTGACATGTTTGAACTGCGCATCGACAAAATGGTCGACTGCTGGATTGGCAGCCTCGAGATTGGTAAATGGATGATTATATTTTTATGTCTTCTATCACAGACTTTACGCATAGTCTGATTTACGTACTGATTTATTGAGTGAGAAGTGGTTGAATTTTGAAATAAGTGATGTTTAATGGATTACCGATTTATATTATAGATACCTAGCTGTTGTTCTCAGTTTCAATCGCTATGTTCCCTGATAATAGGGATCTTTGTTTTAATCCATTACATGGTGCTAATATATATCCAAATCCGTTTAAATGTGATCTAGTAACGAACATCGTCACAAATTGTCCCATCCATAATAATATTGCAAGGATAGGCCTCATGTATGTTGCCACATCCCGCGAAGCTGGCTAACCTCAGCATACTACACAGGTGTGACGGCCATACGTCCTGATGACTTGGAGGCTAGCGGGGGAGTCGGTGCCATCGCGGGAACAGCTACCGACCTCAACTGGGACACGTACATACTGAGCGGGGCCGCCATGATGAAGGATGGGGAGTGCGTGCGTAGCGGATATCCGCTTGATCTGGATACGCTTACTGTTGGAAGTCGCGTTGGTAAGTAATCTTATAGTTAAAGGATAACATGGTAGATCTTATCCTGTCGTGTTAGAACCGGGATGGCGCAGCGCGGTGTATCATAAGCTTCACTCGACGGCCACTATTTAATTTATTTGTGGTGTATCTTTGTGTCTGTCGTTTCCTTTCATTCATCTGTCTCTGTCTCGTTTTCTTTTGTACTCTTATCATGCTTCCGTCACCATCCACCATCATGCTTCACGCTTTTCTTCTTCGTTCCATTGCTCGCCTGTGTTTGGGCTTTTTCCATTAATTGACTCAGATGTTTTGCTTATTTCTTGTACGCAAACAGGTATGATGTGGCATGCTGATCGCAGCCTGCATTACTATCTGGACGGAATGGATATGGGCAAGGCTTGGTACGTGCCGCATCTTAACATATACGCCGTCGTCGATCTATATGGGCAGTGTACACAGGTATGAAAATGTTATCATTTAGGGCTGATTTTCCAAAAGACAAATAATTCTTATTCTTGTAATAAAATTGACGTCTGACAGATTCTGTATGGAAAAACTGTCAAAAATACAAAAATAAGTCTGAGATCAAATTATCTGGCGTTGGAAAAATCAGCCCTTAGTCGTCATTAATTATGAATAGTGCAGAGTATAAAGTGTACGTTTTAACAGGTGACCATAATGCAAAACGAGGAAAGAGCGTTCAATTATAATGGTTGTACGAATTCTGACAACTCTTTGCTGAGTAATTCGAGGGCTTTGTCGTCGCCGCCTCCGCCATATTGGTAAGTGACGACGCTTTTTTTGGTGGCTACAAATCGTTCACACCCTGCAAATGCCCGTAAGAAACGTCTGGTAACGGTTATATTACTTTGTAGGAGTTTCTCTGAATATGCCGGCGACAACATTTGTTTGATGCAAGAATATTCCATCGCGCGGCGTTTGACGACTGACCCGATGGCAGCTCTGGTGTTCAGTTCGGCACATCTCGCCCTGGGGGAATTATTTGAGGTATGAGCCCATAAGTTCATCTGAACAGGTCAATTTGAAAAAATACTATAACCATAAATATGTTCCTAAACTTAAATACCTAATAATAAATCTTTTGACAGATAAAGATCATCGATTGTAAAACGTCTTACGCTGGCAGCTTCCGCATAGGGATCACGGACATCAACATATTGAACGCGCATGTGAACCGCAGTCTGCCCCCCAGCGTTGCCTGCTTGCCGCATTTCACTGCGTATATCGATGGTAACACACTAGTCGTTGTTAAAATGTTGTGACGTGTTTTGTCGGTGAAATTTAGACAGGGTCTTTAAAAATAATGACTATTGATTTGGAGTTCCTTACTCAATTTCAATTATTTAACAGAACCATTAAAAACAACAAATGTTTTTATGGTACCGAAAGCTGTTAAGAAAATGGGCTCAGATATTATGAACCCCTGAAAGTAGCTGGAGGACGCGAAGCGAACTTCAGTCATGCAACAACTGCTGATACTTTTTCAATGTTTATTGTTTTTTTATCACTGAACTGTAAAGTAGCTTGATCATCTCCGATTCCGAGATTAAATGCCCATATGTCACGTGTGTACAGCGACTTGGACTTCGCCGCGGTAACAGACGCACTCGTAAGTAAGTATGGGCTCACGCCTGTTTCTCGCACAGGGTAGCAGCGGCCTCGTACTGTGTTCCTACTTCAATGTATTTATGTTGTGGGTACCATTTTCGAATGTCTTTATATTATTTTTCAGGGCGATACATGAAATATTCGCAGCCGGGCACCCGGAAACAAGAGTTGGTCTCATTTGTCCCATCATTCGAGTGGCTGCGTCCCGGAGACAGGATCGGTCTCAAGAAAGTCAGCGACTCGCGCGTACTCGTCTACTACAACTCAGAACAACTCGACACAGCTTTCGAGAAAGTTCCTGACGTTAGTATTAATAAGGCGGGAATGAATACACGTTTCTCCTGTTATGTAACCCAGAAGGCCTAGGGTTGGGTGACAGTTTGAGCTTTAGAAATGATGTAATACTTGACATTGTATCCGCTTTGTAGAGTATAGTAGTTGTTGTCTTTGAAATTATAAAAATCATTCAATCAATTTTATCACTTATGAAATGTATTTGAAATATTTAATCGAAATAAATGTTTGAAGTCAAGTAAAACAACAGAGGGGTGTAAAGGAACTTGTCCGAAAGCCAACCTCACCTGCACGCGGTGCACCCTGCAAATACCAACGAGGCGTCTGGCGACCGACGGGTGGCGGGATAACCAGCCCGGGCACCTAGCCCCAGGATGTGCCGTGCACCATACCACGGCACCACCCTGAGTCTAGCAGTGGAAGCTTTGCAAATAGTCGCGATTACTGACATTCAACCTGGCCTATGACTGAAAAACTAACCTACTTACAACGCTGGGCACTTGTTTTCTTTTTGCCGTGGTGGAAGTTGTAAAATCTTTGTGCGAATGGATGTGGGTTTTAATGGAATAAGACATGGCACAGTCTCTTCAAAATCGATAAGGTACACCATGGCAAGGTATTTTGGTAAACTTGCTTTCAGGCATAAATAAAACAAATTAAGACGTTTTATAATCAAAAATACGTATAATATGTGACCATATTCATTTTATGTATTAGGTACGTATTTCTACATGTTGGGTAATCGCCAACACTTTTTACAGTATGTATTTATGTAAAGTACTATAAAATGATATATATGTATTATAAAACTAGATATAGATCACGGCAAAGACAGAACATGTTGACCAGACTGAAATAACGCGATAATTCCAACTAACAATATTTTTAAAATAGCTTGAAATATCGATGACAGGGTTTTATTCATAAATAAATGAATACTTGCGTATTTCCCTTCTCATGAAATTGAAACAAGAAAATACTCGGTTTAGTTTTTATGGGAAGGAAAGCTTTTTCCTGAAGCTTTGCTCCTGTTGCTAGGGTTAAAATTGGCTTCTTCCCCTCGTGACAAAATTTTCCGCTTGGGTTGGGACAAAAACAAAACATATTTCAATGCTTCGACGAAAAAAAGAATCGTGTCTGTGTTCGCCCGAAGTACGATAAATGAAACAGGTGCGAGGACAAAGTTGTTGTATTTTAATTGGCAATTTAGGCCCAATATGCTGGAGCATTCAAAATTTAAAACTCCCTATTTTATACAGTGCAAAGGTCTCGCTGGTGACATTGAGCCGTTTTAACTTCCCGAGTGGTCAGCCCGATCTGTGTGGATGTGAAAATACACTGTCTTTAAACGAAGATAGGCAGGTATTCCGATAAACTGCAAACCACGGCTACGAATATGAATTCTGAAGTATTATCTAATTTAAATAAGTACAACTGATTTATAAATGTATCGGATCTCTTAAATAAAGCATAGGTGTGAGTAATTGATTAGGATAGTTTCGCCTTCAGCAACTTAGTGGACAAGGCTTTTTCGGTGGTTTGTATTCTCATTATATGCTTATAGGATCCTTATGCTTGTACGCTATATGCTTGCCACCCTGCTGCTACGGGACCATACCATGACACAAAAAATCCATCCATTCATGTTCCATGCATTACAATTTACGCGCTCAAAAAGAACGAAGATTCTAATTCAATTAAAACATGGAATTAGCAAAGAAGTTCTTATGTAGCGCTTGAACTAATTGGCAATACGACGTCATGGTTTCCCCCGTATCCCCATATCCGCTGAACTGCCGAAAAAGCTTATGAAAATTGACACTGTCTCTCTTTGTCTAGGAAAGTCGAAGAAAAGTTAAAAACGGTCATTCTTCCCGACAGTATAAAAGAAAAATAGAATTTATTTAAACCAATTTAAATTATAGCTTTATTTTTAATCAAGCTTATTTAGCTAATTTATAATCAAAACAAATAATCTTTTAAGAAATCAATTAAATCACCTCATTCATGGCTTGCTCTTCCTCTGTTTCAAATCTACTAGATTTCACATTAATAAATAAGTAGGTTGCTAGAAGAATCATGTCATTATAGCGAGCAATTTTATTATAAGTATGATTAGCGTTTTAAATAACATTATTAAAGCTCATTGCTATTTTTATTATTAATTTCATTAAGTCTAGGCGCTTTAGAAGCGCATTTCACGATTTGTCATCTATATTTACCTAGTCGTAAGGGCACACGACGTAAGGGTACACATGGCACTATCTACTGTCATTAGCTTCTACCGAGTTAGGTACAACAGTGTAGTACTGGTACTACGTCGTTTGATAATGTATGGATAGCGTGCTACGATCATATCCGTCAAATACATGTTACATGTTCCCAACGGCCACGCTTGCAAACTAATTAGCCGATTGTAAAGCCACTTTTAATGTTGTTTGTAGGCGGAATTAATCCAATTGGTGGCTCATTATCACTCCGGATTGTGTTCACTAGATGACCATGACAGGGATCATGCTGAATTACCCAACTAATCATATTAGATGCGAGCGAGGGGCTAATTGAGGAAGACGCTAGATGTTTCACAAAATAAAATTATCAGTACAATGTGTACTTATTAAACATAGCACAGGCATCTTGCTGTTTTAGGTATTTAAATTGTGACATACTGAGTACACATACACACAGTATTTTTTATGTAAATGTTCTCTGTACATACGAGTATATTTTTTATTTTATTAAGTACATATTTATATTGACGATATGCTGGGCAAGACAATAGAATCCAAGGGATCATACAGTCATGCCCCGAAAATATTATGAGGATGAAAAATAGGTTAGATGTAGGGCAGATTGAGGTCATGTAGGGGATGCGAAGAAATGAAACGTGGACCGCAGAAGTGACAGCTTGGGCGAACTTAAACATGTAAGTCGGGGTATAACTGTATTGATTGAGACATTAGTCACTACTGAAGGTGCCGGTTCTCTTCAGTAGACTTTGAATCATCTTCCGAATCGGCAGTAGCTTCACCCATTCAATAGACCAAACAAGTTGTATTGAATGGAAATAGAAAATAAATGTACTTAATTCAAAATCATCAAGCTGTTTAAAAAAATATATTAATACTCTAGAGATCATATAGCGTTGCTATACAAATTTTTCATGCGATTTTTACACATTATGGGAAACTGAGACTCGGGGCTACGCAATTAAAATTGGAGGGAAAATAACGAAAATATGACGTTATTGTGACTTCAATTTAAATAGCGGTATCTACTTGGGCTTGGTTTTGTTTAATATATATAACGCATTTAGCGTTACATATACTAATATTGCTACACAAAATACAATGGAGAACAGTTACAGACGAAGATCTAGGAAGATCGTGGTATTTTAGTAGAATATGGTGTGGTGGCAAAGACTTCGACGCGCAAAGTAAAACCATGGATTCAGTAGGTACATGATTGTGAAACGCCTTGCGTTATAATTTTTCGACAAATAAGAAAAAAAAAATTGCTGTCCCATACATTTTGACCGCGTAGGTATTGCACTTTTGTATGAACGGGTATTTTTTTTTTTTGAAGACCCCTTGAAAAATTTCTACGCTAGGGTGTCTAGAATCATATGCCGAATTCAGGGTTACAGTTTGCGCGTCGATATCCCTGTCGTGCTGTAGGTATCATATTGTGTCACTAAAACATTCACTTGTTCCGATCCTTGGTGACGATTACTTCAGAAAGTGTAATTCCATTTTATTTTGTGTTACCACATAACACGTGGTGTATCCCCCCCCATCCCATGTATTCTCCTGTAAAAGGAGCATGCTGCTTTCATAGTAAATGCTTAATATGCTTTATAATCCGTACGCAAAATACGCGCATTGACGTTGAGTTGCGGACGCCAGCCCATATTACCTATGCTTTATAATTTGCTTTTAATTTAAGTTCTAAATGGTAAACAATTTCATTAACAAACATATTGCTACCTTTGTACCCCAAGGTAGCGATATAATGCTATAGAATTAAAGGGAAATTTACCTTTTTACTCGCTCGAAGTTTGGGCAGTGTTACACTGATCGTGATTACTGGCAGACGTTTGTAGGTAGCTCCGAATAAGCGCTAGATATATCTCCATCCATCCACGTGGCTACTATCTTCCAAGTGCTAGTAAATCACTCACTGCAACCGTATACTTAACCGAGTACAAATACCGAGGTTTTATTATAATAATCACTGAGTTTTTAAAAAGGTAAATTTCACGTTGATTGCGTTGGCGTGTTATATGAAACACGAAATGATCGTTATATTTCTATTTGTTTAAACAGAAAGTGTACGTGGTCATTGAAGTCTACGGTCACATTACGAAGATACAAGCTCTAGCCCAGGGCAACGTTGGACTGAATCAACAAACAAGTAAGTAAAAAAAAAAGGTTTTAATAGCACTGTGTGACCTAAACCCGCACTTAAGTCACGCTTTTCTGTGACTTAAATATTCCATTTTTAATTTGGACTACTTATATTTTTATCAGTTGTGCTTGCGTTCGTCCCGCGCCGCTACACATAAAACATGATCGCCCGAAATTGCTGCTTCAAGATCGAAGTCATTTCTGTCCATTAGATTTTTTTTTTTGTGAATGGCATCCCGCAGTTCAACCTATGAGGTTGTCGACTGCTTAACCGGGCTTGCCTGTGGATGCCTCAATAAATTAAGGCCTCCAGTCAGGGCTTAAAAAACTTAAAAACTAAGCGACTACACGCTAAGGGCACCCCCTGTGGGGTACGGACCTCGGCTTAGGGCGTCGCTGGGAGAGGGCAGCAAGGGACAGGCTGGATCGGAATTATCTGTCCATTAGAACGCAAGCTCGCCCTTTTATACCCTGTCACGCGGAAGAGTAGAAAAGATTCTAGAATATGCTTGACATCGCTTGATGTCATATTGCGTCAATATGTAAAAAAAACATCGTTGAAATTTTTGCGACAAAACTTTTTTATCAACCTACATAAAATACCGTAGCAAATGGTATAATACCGTATTATACCGTATTTTTCGTTTTATACATTTCAATACAAATGGTATAATACAACAATTACAGGTATAATACAACAGTTACATCTCTAACCTCAGTCACTTGGAGAAAAATACTACTGATCGGCCGCGTCGAGTTACATTACGATACGTGTGACTTTTTTTTATATAATCTTTGGTTTAATTGGGGTTTTTATCCTAATGTATACGCCAACCCCATCATGCCTTATACAGACTACTACGATAGAATACTTTAATTTTAAATTGAAAGGAGAATCTTAATCAATATAGTACCCCAACTCCCTAAATATTTTCGCTACATCTGACTTCGGTTGTGCTACGATACGTGTGACTTAAGTAAGTACAGGATCCATTCGGCGGGGACGTAGTTTCTCATCGAACCGTCCAGCGTTGGTTCAATCGTTTTGAATCTGGAGACACAAGTCTTGAAGATAAGGAACGTTCGGGATGAACCTTGAGCATCGATGATGACGCATTACTCTGCTGCATCAAGTCGAATCCGGAAGCAAGTACGCGCGAGCTAGCCAGAGAACTTGGCTGCACCCAACCGTCAATAGTAAATCACTTACACAACTTGGGATACAGGAAAGTTCTAGCTCAATGGATACTACACCGTCTCACCCACGACAATAAGAACTGCCGTGTGACCATCTGTCAGTCTCTGCTAATTTGTCATCATCGCAAGGAGTTTTTAGAGGATCTTGTGACGGGGATAAAAGCTGGATCTTGTATGATAACAAAAAGCGTCTAGCCTATTGGCTTCCAGTCGGAGAAAAACCGCCACAGCAACCGATTGATCCTCACCCACAAAACATTTTGTAGTGGTTTTTCTGGGACGCAAAGGGAATGCTGTTTCACAATTTTGTCACTGCAAACAAGACGATCTCATCTACACAATACATTCAGAACCTCCAGGAATTTGCAAAAGCTATAAGACAAAAATGCCCAAGACGCGCAACTGTCTACCTTCTCCACGACAACGCGAGAGTCGAGACCCCATGTCGCAAAGGCAACCCACAGATAATTACCGAGTTTCACTGGAATACCGTTCCTCATCCACCATACTCTCCCGGCATCGCGCCATCTGACTACTATTTTTTCAAACATTTGAAGACATATTTGAGAAACAAAACTTTCAAAAACGTCGACGATCTCAATAAGGAGGGGTCCATATTCTTCAAGTCATAGCCGCCGCAGTTTTGGGCAAAAATAATAAACGACTTGCCTGCTTGCCTGCTAGATGGTTCAGTGTCATACAATTAGATGGCGAATATATAGAAATGTTTTGTATAAGATATATGAATAAATTAATTCTATTGAAATTATTGCGACAAAACATTTTTGTCAACGTTATATAAATCGATTGTTTCTATATTTTTTAAGTAAATTATCTGAGTAATAATCAAAATACTGAATACGGTGGAAATGCACAGAAATAAAACATGAAATGGTATTTTAAATTTGTATTATTATTAATAATCAGATTCAACATTATTACCATAAAAAAAAGCTAACACAATGATAATATTAAAGGAAAAAGAACAACCAAATTAGAAAATTGCTTAGAGCGAACTTAAGAGGTTCCTAAACTAATATTTAAATCACAAACTCTTTTTATTCAAAATTAAATTATTCTTAAATTTTTATTATATTCATCACTAAGTGTCTGAAAACACTGCCATACATCAGATGCGTGTCGGGGCAATTTTGCCAAGAATATCACGTCAATGCACAAGCGAGATCAAGACGACGACATTAGCACGGCACCAACGCAGCGCGGTGGAACATGTCTTAACGTGTTGACGGCGACAAATGCAACGTTGAGCTGCGTTAACAAACACAATAATTAAAAATAGACGGAAATATAATACTCGTATTGTAATAATATCTGTGAAGTTTAATTACTAAGTAATCATTAAATTAGAATTAGTCATTCTAAAATATAGAATACAATCGAAACTTAAAATATATTTTACTAGCGACCCGCCCCGGCTTCGCACGGGTGCAATGCTGATCACTATCACTACATAGCATAAAACAAAGTCGCTTCCCGCTGTCTGTCTGTCTCTATGTATGCTTAGAACTTTAAAAATAAGCAACGGATTTTGATGCGGTTTTTTTTAATAGATAGAGTGATTCAAGAGGAAGGTTTATATGCACATAATACATGCATAATATAGTAGAGAAACACTGATAATTTTAGAGCCATTATTTCTCTTAAAAAGTATAGGATAAAAAATGGTTATTGTGGGTTATCCCTAAGAGATAGACATATGCCATCGCGAACTTTTTTGTAGACCTTTTTAAGGTGTACAATACTGTAGTACATTATTTTGATCTATCTCGTAGGGTTAAGCCAGCGTTTGCAATGTAAGCGCAAAAAAATGTGTTTATTTACGACATCACATTAGAAACCCCTAAAATGATCAGTGTTTCTCTACTATATTATGCATGTATTATACATATAAACCTTCCTCTTGAATTACTCTATCTAATAAAAAAAACCGCATCAAAATCCGTTGCGGAGTTTTAAAGATTTAAGCATACATAGGGACAGACAGCGGGAAGCGACTTTGTTTTATACTATGTAGTGATTTATTAAACTAGAACTTGCAGGATCTTAAAAAGAAAATCAAAATATAAAATACATAAAATACCAATAATACCGTAAGTTATAATAAAATACCTGTTTAATACATAGCCTTTTGGTACTATACGGTATTTTTACAACACTAACTGAGGTAAGCCCACCTTAGCACAGTAACTTATTTATCCATGGCTTGCCCCACAGCGGTCGATTGTACTGCGCAGTAGCCCTTCAGGCCCTTATGCATTCTGCATACTGCGTTACAATTATCGACAGTTATCGGCAGTTGTCGGCTGGTCACATACATGATAACATAACGCCGGTCTTCCAGGAAAATTATACAGAGATGTAAGTAGATTATACTCTCTTCGCACCACACGGTGGTACCTCCTTAGGTCATTAATGCAAAAATGTCATCATCAATTACCCCTATTTAATTACCTATAATGATTTACCGATAAACAAGCTACATACCCAAAAGTATAAATATGTCACCCATTTTGCCTAATTATCACTTATTTTTCGACCTCCGAAGTGAACACATCATTACGTTGCGCTCGCCTTATCAGTAGGTAACTCATTAGCACTAGTGTTTGTGTAACGGTGAATTCTCAGAATTGCATTGTTTTTGAGTGATGTTTGTGACATGGATTTCCAAGATCAAGGTATGTTATTACTAATTAGTTATATTTATAAATTTGATTTGACTTATTATGACGTCTTTTACGTGCTACGCTACAAAGTATTTCTACCAAATACCTATTTATCTTATGGTTGACTTCACATAGACTTACAACTAATTTCTAATTCTGTCTAAGTCTATTATGAAAATATAAAAGGTTTTTTTGCGTCCTTTTGCGACTTTAGTTGCTATACAGGAATATTTTTTTAAGGAGTGCGCAAAAAAATTATGGAGGTTCAGTATTAGTAATAGAACACATTTCCATTACATATTTGTTCAAACTTTTTTAAAAATTTTTATACGACTATATCAACAAAATATGGACAATGTCGATTCGTAATACAAACAATAGGCGCGCGCGCCCGGTGCCGCCCGAGAGTGGGTTTCACCCCGATGCAACACGCATTGTTGCATCGGGGTGAAACCCACTCCCGGGCGGCAGAGTGGTGCGGAGTACCGGGCGCAAGAGTCCCGCCGGACAGGCTGCTCATCGCATGCGCTATCGTGACTTCGCGTACAATCGCTTTCCCTCGCAACCCTCGTGTTGCGCGTGTCGAACTCGTACCTACCGGTCACGATGTCTGACTTTAGTAACCGCGAGTTTTATGAGATGGTGCGAGTGTAAGTGGTGAAAGGTTACGAGCAGCTCGCAGAATGTATGCGACGGAGAGCGTACGTCGAATGCGAGCCCATGGTATCTTTAACCCCGCGGTCCCTAATGAAAGGACCATTTTAGCAGCCAATCAAAGACTGCTTGATCACGGTCAGTTCAGGACCCCGAATCACGCACAAGGGTCTGGCAGACCAAAATACAGTGATTAGTGACATGTAGGGTAAGCAATTATTTTTAATTATCAATTTTAGCGAATAGTTACTTTTGATTGAACATTATTGTAAATACTTAGTTGATTTTTTTTTAAATACGCCCTAATGCAGAAGTATGTATGTAATGTCAATAATTTTATTATTATTAAGTTTTTAAAAGTGTCATAATTTAATTGCTTTATTTTCTGCATTTTGATGGTCCTAAGCCCGTGAAAGTACTCGTATGAAGGAAAAATTGAAATTACTCGTCAAAACTTGACATCACGGCCTAATCTTAAAAAAGTCTAGTTCGAACCTGATAAATTCAGCGATCTGTACCTTCTACATTGTAACCCACGGAAATACCTACCTGCGCCTGTGAACGAAAAACGAACGAGCGCACAGATGATAATTAGGTACTTATGCGCGTGTCGCTGCGCCACGCGCCGGCGATTAGCCTTAAATTCAATTTGAAAGTAGACATCTTTCGTTATCGATAACTATATTTTTTTGTACTAAGACATATCAAAATAAAAAATACATGTTTAAAATAAAACTCATCTAAGTTTATTTTGTCAAAGTTTGTGCACTGAATAAAAAAATTTCCTGTATAGCCTCTACGACTGTGTAGGCTCAGGCGTGGTACGGTCTACGAAACACGTAAAATTTTGTTTTTTTTTTTTTTCAGGTACTTTGTTTAAATGTACTATTCTCAAGGATGCATTGCTTTAAGATTTGGTCTGCCGTAACTGGAAGTGTTCCGCAGAAACATCAACACGTGTTGAAAACTATTCTAGCTTCACTGACGCTTCATTGACAAAAGATAGATACAATATTTTTATGTACAGACGCCAGCACATCAAGCTACCCGATACTGTCAGATTTTCCCAATCAACTTTGAACCTTATGCTTTAGCGATAAAGTTGAAAATCTATTAAAGAAATCTGACAGATTGTAGTAGCTTGATGTGCTGGCGTCTGTACTATCTTTCTAACTATCTCAAAAGACAGATAGCTATGTCGCTATCATATTAATTTGGCTAAACTAATTGCTCCTTTTGAGCAATGCAAAGACTTTTAAAACTATTCTGTCGTTCAAGCTGGCTGGACACGTTTTCGATCGACTATCTAAGATTCTGTAGCGTCACAAATTCTGAAATAAGGGTGTTTAGCCGTACATAAAGTGCCCTATTGACATAGTTAAATGCGTGCTATTTTGAAGATTTATCCAGCCAGCCTGAGTCACATCAATTTTAGTAATCACCAGGTTGGTAGTTATTCAGCAGAGTAAATTCATACATTGTGGCTCATTAATTTTAGTAAATAACCAGCTTAAATTTAAGGACCGAAAGGACATTGTGAGCCTCTCTGTTGAGCGGACAATTGAAATAGCCTGTATAGAATTGGAGCAATTCATTATATTAAGTGTGTACAGACCTCCTTCAGGATTTTATGATTGTTTTGAAAAGGTTATGGATGAAGTGTTGCACAAAATCTGTAATAAAAATAAGTCCATCATCACTTGTGGTGATTTCAATGTTAATTTGTTAGAAAATTCTGGGTTAAGTACTACAATCATAAGTTTTTTTCAGTCATACAATCTTGCTAACCTATTTTTGGAGCCCACTAGAATAACTCCTACAAGTGACACATGCCTAGATAACATTTATACAGATATTATACCAACCCACAAAGAAATTATTAATTTAATAGACTCAGATAATTGCGGACAGCTGATCACTATTCCAAATCAAAACAAAAAAGTTACTAAAAAAGATATCACTGTAAACCCAAAAACAACTACCTAATCGCTTGGAACCATCAAAACTAAACTCTTGAGTAAATTACCACTTTTGTTGACTAATGATGACACTAATCAACAATATAATGATTTTTTTAATATGGTATTGCACACAATTTGATAAAACATTCATTCCAAAGACATTATCAGTCAATAGTAACGCTTCCTTCAGTGACTGGGCCACCATTGGTATACATAAAAGTAGAAAACCACATTATGAATTATATGATGAACGGATTTGTATAAACACTGCTGAATTTAATTTATATGTTAAGAATTATTCTAATTTTTTTTTAAAGTTTGTTGTATGGCCAAGTCACGTTATTTGAGTTCAAAAATTAAAAATAGTAGTAACATTATTATTCAAATATAGGGAAATTATTTCCCACCCGACAATGATTTACATTTTGGTATTTTATAATTAATCGATAAAATCGATACTTGAAATTATTTCGATCCATCAAAAAATATACCATATTTTTTTAAATTTCTGGCAGCACTTTCTTCCTAAATGTCACATGCCTAAACGTCAAAATCAGTTCAAACTTCGGGGTCCGTTTTTTCCGGCAATTTAGCTCTAAATTAGAATTGTTGTGAAGTGTTTTTCGTCTGACGGGCAGAAAAGTTCTTGTAATTACGTAACCGTCCTTATTTCTGTAAGTAGACTATTGAAGTTTATTTTGTTTATTGTTTATTGAAATAATTGATTTACATAAATATTTACAAAATAGGGCCTTACACTAGAGGTAGGTAAGAAATAATTCGATTCTACCTGAACTAGGAATAAACCTGTATCTCACTCAAGTGCTTATACATAAGTATTATATAAAGTTCCTACAAATAATAAATAATTTATTTATGTACTTTAATTGAGCAAAATAGTATGCTACTTTTTTGCATCATCGTAAGTTTTAGCAAGCATATTCTACTATGATTTTTGCAATGTTACCTACATTTTTTAATAAGGTCGCGTTTACTTTGTCATACAGAAAAAAAATGCCATGTCAACAAAATGTTAAGATTGCATGTTTACTTACAACATAAATTGTAAAAAACTAAAATTAATTTTACGGATTATAACTAGTAAAAGACAAAATAAGAATACAGTTAAAATCGTTTACGACGACATCGTTTAAAACAACGTATCGGTTATATTGACCAAACTCATAGGTCCCGGCTGAATACTGTATGATCGCCTTACAAAAAACACTGCTTTTTACGACATTGCGTATAACGACATATCTCGCGAGCATTAAGCGACTTTATTCAACTAATATTTTCGGAGAATTGAATCTATTAGAACAACCAGTTGTATTGTAAACAATTTGAATAGGTAACAGTATCCACATCTGACACAGTATAATGGTCAATGGATATTAAGATCGCAAAGTAAACAAAAATGTGTCGAGTTTAGAGTCTTTTGTAAGTCTCAATGATGTTAGTGTATTACGAAAGATTATTCTTTTTAATGAACAGTTTCACATCCAGGGAAATTATGACGATACACTATTAAAAATCCAACGTGAACTACAAAATTCAAAAAAAGACTAAAATTACAGATTTTATCAATACAGAAAAATGATAATGTTCTTTCATATTATATGTTTTATGTGAAATTTATATGTACCGACACATTCAATAATACTACTTAATAAAAAATTACTTTGTATTGTACAAACGCCAGCACATCAAGCTACCCGAAACTGTCAAATTTTCCCAATCAAATTTGAGCCTTAGCAATAAAGCTGAAAATCTATTAAAGAAAGGACATCATTCAAGTGTCAATCAATTTATACCCAAAAATTAAAGTGCCGGCCAGAAAAAAAAAGTATTATTTTCTTAAGCGTAATAACATCTTGAGCATTTTTTACTATTACAGCCAAAGCCTAAAATTCACCCCCGGCTGCTATTTGAGATTGAAAATGTCAAAAATTATATTTTTATAACAAGTGTTATATGCATAACATTAAAGAAATATCAACTTTTAATTGAATTTAACACCCTGAACATGTTTTAACTGTATATTTGTTATTAAAATATGATTTTTGGCATTTTCAATCTCAAATAGCAGCCGAGGGTTCAATGGTAGACTTTCGTTGTAATAGTAAAAAATGCTCAAGAGGTCATTTCCCATAAGACAGCAGTACTTTTTTTTTCTGGCCGGCACTTTAATTATTTGGGTACGAAATGAATGATGTTCTTTGACAGATTGTAGTAGCTTGATGGTCTGGCGTCTGTACCTCAAAAATATCACTGGTTGTTACGACTATCGGTTTCTACAACCAAATATGAGTAGTCCCTTCGATGTCGTTATAACAGATTTCGACTGTAATTTTATAACATAAATTTAAAAAAAGGCTTATAGATAAACATTGATGGTCTCACGCAACATCATTATAATCTATAGAATTGATGTATCTTGTCTCGGCAATTTTCTATGTGGGGCATTCTTGATCGCCTGTTTTGTAAATTTTGGTAAATACTAAGTGGGAAATTAATTACCTCCATCCTGGATTTTTCCCAGGAGCTCTGAACACTTTCCAAAGGATTAATAACTTTTTACTGATCTATGCGAAATTTTTACTCCCGGTTGCAAAGGGTTGTTACATAAGGTCCTATTAACCTTTTAACCGCCTACGTCGGATTAATCCGACAAAAATTTTCGGGCCCATTTCGCCAGAGTCGTATATATCCGACCAAAAACCACAGCTCGTTTAATCTGCTTTTTTATTTAATTACCCTGTATTCTATCAAAAATATGTTTATATTAGGTAAATAGAGTTAATTAAGCAATCATTTACAATTTAATACACTAGTTTCATAATAAGAAGTCCTAAAAATAATGTCCAAAGTTAGATGAATTACTAATATTATTTTTAGCAAATTGTATTGCCCATGACGGAAAAATCCGACACGAGGGACGGGACATATGCCAAGATTTACCGATACAAAAATAAACATAAATCAAAATATTTCTCGTTATACTGACTAATTAACTTTAAAACAAATATTGCTGTATTTGTTTTAAAGTTAATTAGTCAGTATAACGAGAAATATTTGCTAATAAAACATTTTTTTACAAATATTTGTGAGTATTTACTTGTGAAATGTCAGCGACTGAATTGATGGTTCCCATCCCTAGCCTACATGTTCCGAAACTTACTTTGTTAGGACGCCCAGCGCCAGGGTCGGATAAATACGACCGCTTCTTACGTCATAAACGAGTGCCGACTTCTGGAATTTTCCATCAGTGTTGTGCTTGTGAATGTAGTTTTACGTTCGTATGTCGATAAATGTACATGACAGGAATTTATCATGACGACTACTGGAGAGTTAATACGAATTCTAGAAGGCGATGAAAATGAAGAATTTTTATCAGACGAAGAGTTTGACATTGATGTATCGTTCGAATATCGTTACCATCTAAGTCAATAGGTAAACTGTTATTGACGTCGTCCAAGTATTTTTTTTATTTTTATAAGGTTTTGTTTAGTTTCACCTGTCCCGTTGTCTGTCTGTCTGTCTGTAATAATATCTTGCAAGTTAAATTTGATCCACTTCCCGGTGTCCGATTGAGCTGAAATTTTGCATGCACGCATAAATCGGATGACAATGCAATATTATTATGACATAGAGCTGATGATGGAGCTGGAAGGTGGCCATTGGAACTCCGTAATTAAACGATGCAACCCCATCGAATTTGGGCTCGTTTAATTCGTCTTGACGAGTACTTTGATACCTCATGATAACCAGGGTTCGATGATGGAGCTGGAAGGTGGCCATAGGAACTCCGTAATTAAACGACGCAACCCCATCGAGTTTGGGCTCGTTGGATTCTTCTTGACGAGTACTTTGATACTACATGGTAACCAGGGTCTGATGATGGAGCTGGAAGGTGGCTATAGGAACTCCGTAATTAAACGACGCAACCCCATCGAGTTTGGGCTCGTTTAATTCGTCTTGACGAGTACTTTGATACCACATGGTAACCAGGGTCTGATGATGGAGCTGGAAGGTGGCCATAGGAACTCCGTAATTAAACGACTCAACCCCATCGAGTTTGGGCTCGTTTGATTCTTCTTGACGAGTACTTTGATACTACATGGTAACCAGGGTCTGATGATGGAGCTGGAAGGTGGCTATAGGAACTCCGTAATTAAACGACGCAACCCTATCGAGTTTGGGCTCGTTTAATTCGTCTTGACGAGTACTTTGATTCTACATGATAACCAGGGTCTGATGATGGAGCTGGAAGGTGGCCATAGGAACTCCGTAATTAAACGACGCAACCCCATCGAGTTTGGGCTCGTTTGATTCGTCTTGACGAGTATCTTGGTTGGCGTGAATATGCGACTCCAACAAATTCGGGAAAAAAGTTCGTTCAGTTTGTTATGAATGTGGAATATGTCTGATTGATTAGATGGATGACCGAATGCCAAGGTGAGCACGTGCCGAGGGCTGAATGGTATGAGGGTGTATAAACATTTTATATCGCTAACGTTGCGCTTGAGGGTACCAGGGCGAACCCTGTTGTACTGAAGCCCTTATCCCTCTACAATGGACCTCTGGGGGGATGGACCGTTTTTGTCCTATACTCGTGGGAACAACATAAACAAAAATGAAACTACTACACAAAGAAAACGACGTTTAGAGAAGGCGAAATTGAAGCGACAGGAGAAGATTGCTAATGAAAGTGATGTCCACAAGCGGCAACGCTTAAAAAAAATAAGTTTAGCAGTAGCTAAACATAGAGAAAACGAATCGTTAGAACAACGCACAAATAGGCAAGAAACCGATAGAATACATACACAAGAGAGAAAGAAAAACGAATCTTTAGAACAACGTACTAATAGGCAAGATATTGAAAGAATGCATACACAAGAGAGAAGGAAAAACGAATCTTTAGAACAACGCACAAATAGGCAAGATATCAATAGAATACACACACAAGAGAGAAGGTAACAAAGCATGCATGGGCAAGATATCGATAGAATACATACACATGAGAGAAGGAAAAACGAATCGTTAGAACAACGTAGAAATAGGCACGATATCGATAGAATACATACACAAGAGAGAAGAAAAAATGAATTACGAGAACACTTGGCCAGGCTAAAAAGTAACAGAATTAAATAAATAAAGGAAAATCGCTGCTACGCGCTACGAACTACCTCTTAGTAAATCACGAATTAAAAATACTAAAAAGTTAAAAATAAAATTAAACAAAAAAAAGCATTTTTTAAAAACAAGCTTTTATTATTTGTTAGTAAAATGAACTAAAAAGTTAAAAATAAATTAACTCTAAAAAGAAATATAACACTTTATAAGTTCATTGTAACCTTTAACGATAATTAAGCTTCTTCGTCTACGACAAAATAATTCCATATCGTACCTAAGTATATATTTTTAACACTAAAACTTTACACCTTAATTATTAAATCTTCCCGTTTTTATCACAGTCCCGATTTTATAAATAAAAGCGTGTTGAATTGCAAATTTCAATTCAAATGCAAATGTCGTTATTAAAACGAAATATCGACATCGAAAAGTTAAGTATTGCACATCCCTCTTTGTTATAGGTATTTATTTTTCGATTCACTGTGCCGGGCGCTGGGTGCACGCCAACTGATATGAAGTCGGGCGGTTAAAGGGTTAAAATAGATGGACAAACTTTTAGAAAACATTCAGACCACCAAAATAAGGACAATGGTAAAAAAATATATTAAAAAAAATGCCTTAGATACTTACAAGAAAAATAATCAGCTAACGGAAATACACTAATTTGCCGGGAATTTATTAATTTTAGGTCAAAATAAAATCACTTTTACCAGTGTTTTTTTTTGCTTGGATATCTTTGGTTAGACATACAGTGCGCTGTGTTAAAATTTGTCTATCTATTTTAATGGGACCCTGTATACACACATAAAACGCAGCCTGTAAATATTTTACAACTTTTTTTCCTGAGAGCATCATAGAATCGATAGTAATAGAAAGTAATAGATATGCTGCACAGAAGAAATCTAAAAATTGGAAAGATGTCACATCTCACGAGATAAAAGCGAAAAAAAAAATCAGCTGTTCCCTACATTTATGTTCGTACGAGTCGTCAAAATGTAGGGAACAGCTGATTCTTTTTTCGCGATTTCGGATTTGGTCGGATAGTAAAAGTTGTTTGTAATGATGAGTAGAATCATGTGTTTAAGTATTGGTCACTAATTACCAGTCACCCTATAATGCCACAAAAAAAAAAAAAACATATACACTATGTTTTTTATAATATTTAATTTTACATACATTATAACTACTTCTAAATGTAAGCTAAATCCATTTTAACATCTTTGATAAGTCTTACACAGAGCTGCATTTCTTTAAGGGTTAAAATGACTTGGAATGTCATTATTAGCGAAAGAGGAAGGTCATGCAACTGAAGTAGGGACTACAGCCTTGCTATTGATGACAATATAATCCCGTGTCAAGTACTAAATCTCTTAAGCTCATCACCCACTGCTGCAGAGTCTTTACTTAAAGATAACATTCCGTTAAGAATTTTTTGAAAACCAATAAATGGTAATAATCTATTAGATCGTCTATACTTATTTCAAACGACACAACTTAAAAGGCAGCCCTCGTATTACGAATTTAGGTTAAATTGAAATTAGGTTGGTTGTTGTAGTTATTTTAACTTAGTTGAGGTTATGATGACGTTTGTAAATAAATTGTAGTTTTAGTTTTCTTGCTTTTTGTTGTATATAATATGTATAATATATAAAAGAATACAAATATTTAATGATAACCACTTCATGAATAGCGTTAATATCTTATTCAGAGATTTCCGAATGAGGGACAATAAATCTCAAATATTAACTATTTAAATTTATATATAAACAGTACATATGTATAATATGTATTAAATTATGTAAATAAAGCATTAATGTACATTTATGAAGTATTTTTTTATTATTTACCCTTCAGAAAAAATCCCATTTAACAAATTTAATAAAGTAAGGTATTTATGACCGTGCACCAGTTAAGTTTAAGCTATGTATTGCGAGTTAATTGCCATCAAATCAAATTATTTATTTGCTTGAATATGGGTTCATGACCATGATACATACAGTTAAAGTTCTTATTCAATTTTACAATATCTTCCTGGTCTGATAAAACAGAACAAACTTTATTAGAAAACATACAAAGAAGTTGGCTGACAATCAATTCGGGTTGTAGTCTGCTTGCTGTTTTGCCGTTGCACTCATGTGCTCAGAACATTATTTTAGGACGCTCCTTCCTATACACAATGTTGTATGTCTATTTGGCGCTAATACGTACAAATTCTGGGCATCGGACACACGCGAACATGCTACATATAGCTGGCCATGGGAAAAACATGGCTTTTCCAAATGCACCCCTGCTACCTGCAATGTTTGCCCTTGTCTGTAATATTATAGTTAGGAGGATGAAAAATCGGTCTATCGACACTTAAAGTGTCGGAAAATGTAAAAAAAAATCATTGGTTCTTATATAATTCAATCATGATTCGAAAGACACGTGGTGCCATCTAATATCATAATAACGTTATTGTTGTTTTCCTCGGGAACAATACTTTTTTCGGGATGAAATGTTCCCTATTTCCGTTTCTGTAATGATCGGTTCAGTGGTTTAGGCGTGAAAAGGTAACAAACATAGTCTTCCTCAGCCTACTAAAGCGATAAGTAAGTAAGACATAAGAAAATTAATCTTTTATTATAATTGAAAATTTTATTATTTCAGTCCCCAACGGCAGCGACGACTCCCCGAAGCATCAAGGAGCAGCGTCGCTTTTCGCGGCAACTCACATTTGCCAAGAAGACGTGTTTGAACCCAATATCACGAACGTAGTGGGCGCCCAGTGTCCAGTGAGTGACCCTCGGACTGCCAAGCGGACGGTAGACTATCCCGACGACGAGTTCTCCAGCGAGGACTCCCCGGAGCCTGACGAACAACTACCAACAGAAGAAGACGCATCCGGTGAAGAGGACGCGATGGGTCGCAAGGGCAAGCAGCCCATTCTAAAGGGCAAGTACGCCAAGATCGCAGCAGACGCTGCCAATGCCGCTGCGGAGGCTCAAGCCGCCGCTCGCGCTGCTGCTCGCGAGGAAGCTAGGGAGCAAGCCAAGAGTAAGGGGAAAGGCAAAGGCAAGCGTGGCTCTGCCCCGCCCGCTGCTAACGCCCCGGTGGCCTCGACGTCTGCTGAGCCGTCCACTTCTGCGGCGACTGACGGCGGTGCCAGCTCCACCCAGGGCGCAGGTGCCGGTGCCAGTACCAGCGCTGGAGAGGAAGGCGCGGAAAGCCAGGACGAGCCCCCCGCCGACGGGTCCAGTGAACCAACACAAACCGTTGTAAAGCCTATTCCGCGACGAGCCCCACTGCCCTACACTTTTTACAACATACATGGAAAGAATATAAAGCTGTGCAGCTCAGGTAGGTGACACATCTTCCTTATGGTTTTTTAGTAAGAATTTAAGTACTTGTCACTATAAAACTCGCGTTCAAGCAAACACTAGTCAGCTGCAGTAAAATGCCCGTAATCAACAAAATATGTATCTGATATCTTTGCCACATCCAATTTGAATATTTAGCAGCAAACCCTGCATAATCATACAGTCCCAATAATAATCACCTTGTACTTTCTTTTATTCTAGATACGGTGGCGGCACGTTTAAGGGGATATAAAGACGGTATTGCGGTCATCAGCCAGCCACTGCGTCGCGGACATAACTTCAGGGTAAGTAACAAAGCATATGAACCATTTTTTTAAATCCTTTATTTTAAACCAATGCGAATTACTCTTATCAGCTGCGAATTGCAATAGTTATTTTACCCGAATGCGATTTTGAGGTGAATTAAAATTATAAATATCGGGGAATTGAAAAGGTTTCATGATCTTGGTTAAATGTGTCGCTGAGCCGAATGTCATCAAAAAATTGTCATTTTTCACACACTGACATCTATTTTTCTTTAAATAAGCTCTGCCTCTTTATCTTCCCACTGGCATAGCGCCTGCTTTGCTATTGCTATTCTTTCATAAAATCTTAAAGCGAAATTAAAAGATGTTTGCTGAGAATACTACAGTCATAGCGAACATTTACATCACCGTGTAAATAAAAGCCAAGCATAAGCGTACAATACGTTATGTGTTTGTTTGCGAATGCAATATTGTTATATACTTTCACGCTGTATGTCTGATTATTAAATTTTCAGACAACATTTATCTGAGGAATAAAAATTGTGGTTTGACATCTGTGAAAATATGTATATCAATCGGCCGTGTTTATTTTTCATTTAAAAGTTATAATATGACGATTGAAAAAGCGCCACTTAGTTCAATCAAAGAAGTACACGGAATAGTTTATATAGATTGTCAAAATTAATAACAGCTCTGCACACATACTAAAACTAAAATAAGACGAGGTACTGTGATGTCTTAATATGCACATTAAGACAGGAAATGTACTGCAATATAATAAGACCTACCTGTGGGTTTCATTAAAGATTATTATTTCCATAAAAAGGAGTAGCTGAGCTATTCTCATAATATAACATAGCCTATTATTTGCCCTCCTTTTTATATACTTGTACTTACATATTATCATTATTATTTTAAGTCTGTTAGCTTTTAAATTAATTAAATAAAGATAGAATCAGCATAATAAAAAACATTATTAAAGCCTAAGAGTAATTTTAGTTCTTACATTAATTATTCTTATTACTTGGCGTTTATCAGTTTCGGTGCGATTAAGTATTTATTTATTTATTCATCCTATTTTGCGAATATATATATATTTTTTGAAATCTTTACGTAAATCATATTATGATCATTTATTAAAAATATTCGTAGGTAAGAGTGAGTGCATAAAAATATCTGTTTTTGGTTGATTATTAGAATAGTGAGACTGTATAAACTTCATCGCCCCGGTAATTTGCACAGGCGTTTTGAAAAGTCCTTCAAAACACCGGGGTGTTGAAGGATGTCAATGCCTAGCAAATTAACGTAGGCTGTGCGTCAATCTGCCACAAACCCGTTTCATATGCACAGCTGATCACAATTCGGTAGTAACACTGATCTTGGGCAGGCATAGCGAAATACGCAGTTTAAAAAGAATAACAGCTCGTATCTACTGGTTTTGTTACCACTGACGTGTGGTACACAAGATAAAGCTGTACAAGGATCTTTTGGCGCGTGGCCAAAATCGGAACTAAAACCGCCAGCTCACTGATGGTGGCGCACCTGTTGGACCATTCGGTTCCCTTCAAAATAGTTGAGCTGAACGGTGCTGATCCATGCGTCATGTTCTGGTGTCGTTGGGACTATTTATCTCATAGCTGCATGGATTATTTTAATAGTGCTTTATTTTTAAATGTTTGTTTTTGTTACTTTTTGCTCTGAACGCTTTTAACGTAATCGTCTCTCTACATCGTTCTCACGATTCAATAATTTTAACATGGATAGTGTAAAGTAAAGTGATGGCCTGAAACACAGGTTTGAATAAACCTAGATCGGGTAGGTCGCTACCTAACATTCTAATTCCGAATTAACTTGGCTACATGTAAAGAAAGAAAGAAAGAACGTTTATTCTGCAAAAACAAAACGCACGTTACAAATAAAAAATAAAACAATAAAAAAAAAAGACAAAATATACAACGTGGTCAAAAGCCTCGTACTCAAGCTATAAAATATTGACACATTTGATGTCAAGGCCAGGGACCAAAGACAAGACAACACACATTAATTGACATTGACAATACGCATTACAGTTTTTGTAAACGTTTTTAATATTAAATTAAAGAACAATGGCGAAATTTTAGCTGAGTTAAATTTGAGCGTCTAAACGTGACTTATGTACGAAGGAAGTTCCATTATTTTTCTACGTTTTTTCAAAGTATCACATTAACTAGTCCAGGCCGGATAAAAAAAATATTTTAAATGAAAAGTTAATTGATTTTTTCATTACCGTTTAGTGTTGCCATTTTATATTTATTCTGCCAAGTGACAGTAATTACAGCATTATTGAATTATAATCAGTTTTATTTTGTTGTTATAATTAAACGGAGTAAGTGAATTAACAACGCAGTTTATTTTTAAGTGTAAGTGTTCATTGCAGGGAGGTAAAAACACGTGTAAAAAATAAATGAATTACTTTTAATTATTGACCGGCAAAAAGACTAGTATCCCAAATCAAAAAAAATATATAGCCTGGCTATTGACGATTGTTGATTGGTTGCTGTTGTAGCAAAATATTACCACACCTGCAGACTTTCTTGATGAAATCATTGTTAGAGAGGATGATGAACAATAAATAGATGTAAAAACAAACTTGTTTTATTGATTCACATCAACTTAACATATTCCTCACACATTCTAGGATTTTATAAATACTTGCTAAGCTGAAACTTAGCAAGTGTTTTTAAAATCCTAGAATGTTAATCCTATGGCTTGCCTCAATATCTAAAACAATGCTCACGGTGACTGGCAGCCTTAGACCTGTTTTAAACACCTATTGTATACACATTTTAACGTACCGTGTATTTTATCTTGACGGTATCGTCAAGTATACTCGGTAAACGACCAATATTCGCTTCAATCACGACTTGTCAAGTGCATTTGATCGTCTCGGGACCCTTAGCCAAGTTACCATAGACATAACCTACAAAAGTTCATGACTCAATATCTATTATTCTCGGCCTTCCCGAACAAAAATTCTTGCACAACTAATTCAGAAGGTGACGCTGAGTTAAACAAGATATTTTTCATTTAAAGACGTAGGAATTTAATCTCAGCTAAAACAATGTATGGGCGGCTGCCATTGTTCTTTGAATTTGAAACATTATTTTGTAACAATTTGATTTAAAAGAGTGTCCATAGAGTTTCTTGCCCCTTCTCCATAGGAACCAACTACGCTTTAGAATGGACAACTAAATTCATTCTGACTGACCGAATCCTTAGCAATTGAAAAGTGCCTATAAAAGGTACAATTTTAATAAATGCTTTGAGTTTGAGTCTATCGAGCGCCAAAAGATCCTTGAAGCACCGTAGATCTATTCATCTGTCCCCTGTCCCAAGATAAAATCAAGTCCCCCAGACTGTATTTCGGCCACGGCGGCCAATCTCAACGGAGACTAGCCTTCGGCGGGTGAGATATTATAGTGCACAAGTATGCGCACAGACACAGGTGCACATCCTCCTCTTCCCTCACTCTCATAGTCCGATGGGACGGCAATCCAACACGACCGGAGACAGATTAGGCGCCAGACCAACGGCTTAACGTGCTTTCCGAGGCACGGGAGTATCACACCGCGACTTGCAAACTCCGTGCTGTTACTAAGAAATTACCAAGATACATAGTAACTGTCTAGTTTGGGGCTCACGTGCATATAATATATTGTAACATAGCTGTAGGTAATATTTTAAGCAAATCATGTCGTCTCAACCAACCTGGGAACATGCTTACTGTATGACCTGGACAATAAAATATATTTTATTTTTCTATCTATCCCCACATATAGATCTACACATAAACTGTTACTTTGTTGCAGTTCCGTGTTGACAAAACGTGTGACGATTGGTTGGGCACTGTGGCCATAGGCGCGGTGGGGGTGCTGCCACTGGAGACCCCGTCCAACGTCGTGCATATCGAGCCACCCTGTTGGCTTATATCCAGCGACCTGCTCAATGATAATGGGACATTTGTAAGTATTTTTACTCAAGTGTTTTCGTAAGGAACCCTGTAGGCTTACTCTCGACACTCGATCTCAATCGGAATTGGAAATTGGGATCGAAATCTTGTCATTTGGAACTCTTGAATGCTACACTAGCGCCCGATTGGAATCGTATTAGGTGATGTTTTTTGGTACTAAATGAAATCGACTTTACTCGAACGAATGCACTTTTTCGGTACTCTTGACGAGATTTTGACGTTGGTATATCGAGTTTGAAATCGTGTTCATGTCAAAATTGAACGATTCCAAAAAGGTTACCTTTTTCGGGATCGAGTTAGTTATTGTGGCTAACTTGTGGAGTTTTTATTGTGAATAATGGCACGTTTAGAACTTATATGTGATATTTTGGACAATGCTCATAAGTTAGATATGAGACAAAGCGGAATTTGAGACGGATTGCGTGTTATGCAGACTACGCGTTTGCAATGACTGACGATGAATTTAGGAAAAATTACCGAATAAATAAGGAGCTTTTCGAAGTGATTTATAAGGATTTGGAACCTTTGATGCTCCAGCCTACTCGCCGTACCAACATACCAAAAACATACACTATAAGATTTGTAACAGAGTACGATTGGGTTCGGATGATATTGAGAATGCCGTACCACCCATGGGGGAAATGCAATGGCACCGTGGGTAAGAGGTGGATCGAGGATCTGCCTCCGTGGAGCTGCGCAGGGGTCGTGAGGCTCGTGCACAGCTTGTACAAGAACTGTGGACAGCTCAGCATCTTCATTAATACTATTACTTTCTTATGTAAGAACAATTTTTGACTAAGACTTATTCTATGTAATTAAAAACCTAACTCAGTGAAATTTATTTTGTAAATTAATCATATTTTTCACTACACATTATTTATATAGATAGGTAAATATTATTATTATAGTATTTTTAGTATAATAATTTGTAAGACTATTATTCTATTGTGTTGATTGATTTCTATTGTGTATTAATAATGTAATGTGTTGTTTTGAGGGTTAAGAATAATCAAAATGTTATTGAGCTTACCTAATAACTTTATTATAAATTATAATAGAACTTCATGGTACAATTAATACAGACCTTAAGTTTAAAAGGTAAAGTCTAATAATTATTAACAAGTATTTGAATAAATACAATTATAGCCTTTTTATTAGGTAATTTTCATTCATATTCACACAAAGGCATTTCCACCACACACATAACCAATTTTTATTTTGTTCACATCATAAGTTAGGTTTAAATTGAAGGCGCAACATCACTGCTATCAGGCGTAGGGTGTTAATACAGGTAAATTATCTGCAGCCCCACCACGTGACGCCTCATCGACTGTGCATGCTCGCCACATGTCTTCTTCAGGGTATGCTTTTTGTCAGGCCAATACTGAAAAGGAAATAAATGTACTAATTATTGTAACTTCTGTATATATATAAAAATAGAGGTGCGTGTCCCTATATTTCACTTTGCAGCTAAAACTGCACATTGCAGATGCATAGTGATTGTATGTCGCAATAGGTACAAGGCTCCCATCGTGCACTATGGTGGTTGCAAGTTGATACCTATAAGGTTTATAAGATACAGGGGTTGAAATATGTGATTTCTAAAAATGTGTGATTATCGTTAATAAAAATGTTTAGTATATCAGTTAATGTTAGACGATTTAAGATATTAATGTCTACTTAGTTGTAAGATATCAATGTAAAAACAAGTAAGATGAATAAATTAATAAGAAAAAAGAAAATGTGTCTTTTATATGAAAAAAATATGAAGTAAGTAGTGATAGATTACTAACATTAACAAATAACTATACAATTAAAAATGACCCAGCGAAGCGGGTATTCACAGCTAATTTATCATATAATTTATTTATTTATTTAATCTCGTCGCACACAAAAAGGTACAGAGGTGGACTTAATGTCTTAGGTTAGGTTAGCTCTCTACCAGTCAACAAAATAAAAAAAAGATGTTTATTAGTGTGTAGACAGTACCTTAACCCAGCCTTTCTGTGCAGTGCCTAGTGCATTTAAGGATGCTGCTATGTCGTTCCACTTTCTCTTTGTCTCCTGCTTAGCATGAGTAGTGCGCAATAACCCCTTCGCAATTCCTGGATTCTGTACCAGGAAATCTACCAGAGCCTCCCAACTGTTGGTGTGTTGGCCTACTCATCCTGTAAGAACAATAATGTTTGTATTGAGCAAAAGTGTTTAAAATTAAAATTTAAAGGAATCACAATATATTTAATAGAATTGTGGCCTTACCTTGATATTTTCGTCTTCCTCGGTTGAATACTTGTCTTAAAGTAATACTAACATGAACTTGTGCATATAAACATACTTTAATACATTCCGAACTAAACACTTGAAAACATTTCGATAACATCGCTTTGAAACTTTTGTTTATCGCAACAATACAATACAGTACACACAGCAATATACAACAGTAATTAGTACTGTGAATTATTACTAATAATTCACACTTTTTATTAAAGTAGGAAACTATTTTATAATTTTGTTATTTTATGTGGATGACGGATGACAAATGCGCGAGAAGTTTTATTTTTTATTTTCATCAAACGTAGGCAATGACACGCACAATCAGCCATTGCTGCCTAAATATTTAGCAGGGCTCGGAAACCGGTTGAAATTCTTAACCGGTTACGGTCATTGACCCCAAACCGAAATCGATTTAGGTTAAGGTTTGCACTTTACCGGTTTTTGCGAGAAACCGGTTTTTCATGAATTTTGGTTTTGAAAGTGAAAATTAACCGGTTAAACACCCCCCGCCCCCTAACTAAGCAAGTCGCAACATGAATCTACCCGCACCATTTAAGTTCTCCGGTTGTATTTGACGTCCTCAGATCAAACATTTTTTTTCCTAATGTTTTCTGGGGTACTAAATGTACTAATGTCACTATAACTTGTTAGAAGTGTTAAAAAAGTAGACGAAAAATATTTACGACTTACGGAATTAACCGGTTAATTTGGGTGTCAAAACCGTTTGTGCTTATGTAACCGGTAACCTTTGTCATTTGGGTTACATATGAACAGTTCACTTGTTTAACCGGTTAATGAGGGAACGATATATTTACCGGTATTTCATCGAAATTAACCGCTCTTTTTAAACCGGTTCAGAGCCCTGATATTTAGTATTAAAATACATATAAATGCAAGTAAAGAACACTTAAATGATTATTTATGTTAAAATAAATATCAGAACAGATTTATTAATAGATTTAACGAGTTATTCAATATTTATACATTTGGTAATTAACATTTTGATGTGTATGGCCACCCCATATGCATCTGTTTGGTCGAACGTGCAGTCGATTCCAATCTCAATCTCGATTTTGTTCAAGAGTGCCAATTTTCTGAAGATTGGAATTGAAACTGGATCGGATTGGAATACGATCGAGATTGGGATTAATTTCAAGAGTAAGCCTACTGGACTTACTTATAGCATTTTCGGCCTATAATGTTCCCACTGCTAAGACACAGGCCTCTTCTCCTTGAGGCGGACTGGACTATAACCCACACGGGCCCAGTGAGTGTTGGTACATATCTTCGAATTTTTAGTAAGGATAAAGGCTATTTAATTTCAAACTACGAGCCGAGCAAACTGAAAAAGGCAGAAAGAATGCTAAGCGTAAACGAAATAATAGCGAGGACGGGCGATGCGATGCGACGGGGTGGGTCGGGGGAACAGAAAATGTCACGCAGACGAAGTCGCGGGCAGAAGCTAGTAGTTAATATAAGACCTACAGCAGAAGCTAGTAGTTCATATAAGACCTACAGCAGAAGCTAGTAGTTCATATAAGACCTACAGCAGAAGCTAGTAGTTCATATAAGACCACGGAGTAAAAACAAAGAGATGTTGTAATTAGATTTCCCTATGAAACAACGCGTGACAATTTACGGGCTGAGGGGGTGTTAGATCCCGCCTACTTCTTTATTTTCCATCTACTGGTCAATAGCAAAACCATTAGCTCGCTCTGTCAATTTTACATTGTAGTTACGTCACTATCTCACACTAGATGTCACTAAGTACAGGATGCAACAGGGTCGTACTTAGAATTTTCGTACCAAGGTACTTTTATTTTTAACACCCTTTCATTAGTTTCACCCGTTTGTTTGTTTGTATGTCACTAACTCGTTTGTGTTCGATTTTACCCCACTTTAAGGTGTATACAATGTGTAACGTTAAATGCGCAAAACCTGAAAATAGTTTGATCAGAATAACGAGCAGAATTCATTGAACCACTTTTTAATATTGGTCACATTTTTCAAAAAATCTTCATTAAAAACGTTGCCGTGTCTATTTATTAATAGTTCAAGCAACCTAATGTCAGCGCGGCGCGGCGGCCCGGTGACGACTCCTCCCTCGATAAAGTGTCGTCGCAGACGCAAGAAACGATCAGAATGGCCAGTAAAACTAAAACAGCACATAAAACCTTTACAATTTTTTTATGACTTATTTTCTATCTGAAATAGGTCAATTGAATTAAAAATCAGTTGGGGTGTCTGAGTGAGGTTTTGCGCATTTAACGTTACACGTTGTAGATGGCTCACTGACCTTGTGCATATGGACGGAGCTAAACGCCCTACTCCCGTATACGTAAAAAGCGAGCGTTGGCGCGCTACACTAAAACGACGATCAAAGAATATGTAGAGGCGCAGACATGCCGCACGTAGATCGCCATTTTTGGAAAGTACTTTAAATAAATTATTGTAGATAGAATATTTAATTTAAGGAGATTGTATTTTTATGTCCTGCGTATTTAATGTTTTAAGTACTTTCCATTTAAGAGACAGCGGCGGGACATTCGGTAAAATAATTGGATTCTAATTACGGCCCTGTCTTTTTGTTATGTTTATGTTTGTTGTTCATAGTGGACGATAGATGGCGTCCTGTTTACAAAATGATGTAAAAACTACAAAAATAATTATTTGCCCATTACAGGGTCTTTAGGGATGAATCTTGAACAAATTTCAGTACATATGATTATCAAAATTTGTTAGTACTGAGCTCTACGTACTTAAATACTTTTAGTTCGCATGACACCAAGTGTCGCCATCTAGTATCGGTTAGAATTATGTTTGGAAACGCTGACGCTAAAAGATTTTTCTCGAACTATTTTAATAAATTACGCATAAAATTAATTACAAATGAAATGTGATGCCATCCATAGCATCAGAACGTCTATCCGAGTAGTTTCTACAAGATAAAACACAACACTTCATTCTGTTTATACTTTTAGCGCGAATATGGTGTAAAATAGGAACGTTTACAAATTTGTGTAAAGGACGAACGCCAACAATACACTGACTAAGGCCACGCCCACATGATGACGTCAGGACCTAGTTGAGAGTCACAGTGCACAGTTGCTTAGGCCGTCTCCTCTTTGTTTTTACTCCGTGTATAAGACCTACAGCAGAAGCTAGTAGTTCATATAAGACCTACAGCAGAAGCTATTAGTCCATAGAAGACCTCCAACAGAAGCTAGTAGTCCATATAAGACCTACAACAGAAGCTAGTAGTTCATATAAGACCTACAGCAGAAGCTAGTAGTTCATATAAGACCTACAGCAGAAGCTAGTAGTTCATATAAGACATTCAGCAGAAGCTAGTAGTTCATATAAGACCTACAGTAGGAGCTAGTAGTTCATATAAGACATACAGCAGAAGCTAGTAGTTCATATAAGACCTACAGCAGAAGCTTAGTTAATAAGACCTACAGCAGTAGCTACTAGTTAATATAAGACCTATAGCAGAAGCTAGTAGTTTATAAAAGACCTATATTGCCAACCCGTCTTGAGCGAGCGTGGTGATCCGTGATCGCAGCTTGAATGTAGAAGAGGCTGGTAGTATAAAACACATTGTATTAAAAACTACACTTGTTGTAATAGTAAAAAAACTTATGTCTCAAGTCTACTACAGCTCAGAATGTTTAAGTTTCGAAGAAGTGAAATTATGTAGACATAAGAACCCAAGATAGCGGCCATGTGAAGTGCTAAATAATTCTTTGGTTGTAGAAGCTGTAGTTTTCGTAGGTACTAACGCCGAAAATTAAAATGAAGAAATGCTTTCTGCATTTATTTAGCAGCTGGTCTAGCGTAGCGTAATTTTGACGTGCTACGGTAATTTATGCAGGGCTCTGAACCGGTTTAAAAAGAGCGGTTAATTTCGATGAAATACCGGTAAATATATCGTTCCCTCATTAACCGGTTAAACAAGTGAACTGTTCATATGTAACCCAAATGACAAAGGTTACCGGTTACAGAAGCACAAACGGTTTTGACACCCAAATTAACCGGTTAATTCCGTAAGTCGTAAATATTTTTCGTCTACTTTTTTAACACTTCCAACAAGTTATAGTGACATTAGTACATTTAGTACCCCAGAAAACATTAGAAAAAAAATGTTTGATCTGAGGACGTCAAATACAACCGGAGAACTTAAATGTGCGGGTAGATTCATGTTGCGACTTGCTTAGTTAGGGGGCGGGGGGTGTTTAACCGGTTAGTTATCACTTTCAAAACCAAAATTCATGAAAAACCGGTTTCCTGCAAAAACCGGTAAAAACCGGTAAAGTGCAAACCTTAACCTAAATCGATTTCGGTTTGGGGTCAATGACCGTAACCGGTTAAGAATTTCAACCGGTTTCCGAGCCCTGAATTTATGGCAGAAGTGCATCTAAAATGCACTATCATTATCATTTAATTAATTAATTTAATCATTACGCCAGATAGGTTTTAGTCCTATATTAGAAAAGGCGAGCCTGTTGCTATCAATCGGCCACAAATCTAGATTCCGGGCTGCTGCTGAGAAATTCCTGATGAACAAAACCTAAAAACATTTTCCGAACCGGGAATCGAACCCATGCTCAGTAGCGCTTGCTACCACTAGACCAACGAAGTAGGCAAAGACAGGAAGAGTAGTTGCAAAATTAACGACCTATGATCATTCGCAGTTCCACTCCATGATGGGTATGGCCCTCGATGAACTTACCGAGCAGTCGGTCCTGACCATCCACTTCCGCTTCACCAGCGAGCTCATACTGCAGGTCAACGGCAAGTTGATCGGCTGTATCGCCACCGTGCCGCGCCGGTTCAGCCATGTGTTCCCGACCATCGATTTGTACGGCAGGATCAGTCAGGTATGTACAGCCAGCCCATATGTTGGAGGGTCCAAATTTTCCACACATCTGCACTTCTGAGCGCCTAAATAACACCACTGTTGCTGCCATTGGCGTGACCACCTACTGGACTCAACTCATCTATCATTGTAATGATAATATACATTTACTTACTATCAACTCAAAAACCCTGGGAAATGAATTGCCAATTGGACACCTTACGTCAATTTATTTATTTAATCTTTTCGCACACAGAAAGGTACAAAGACGGTCTTAATGCCTTAGGCATTCTCTACCAGTCAACCAAGGGTGGTGAAGAGATTAGATGGCAGGTGCTTTCAATTCACCGTATTATAGCCCCATTGAGATGGGATATAACAGGAGATGCCCTGTTATTCTATACATACATTTGCTTATACAAATATGAGTGAAATATGAGTGAAATATTGTTTTGTCTCATTCTTTTTAATAAGATAATCGTATTTGATAAAAGAGACAACAATATTTTAAGTAGTTGCTCATTATGGCAATATTTTATCGTGACGTAGTCACGGTTGTAGGTAGGTGCCAGAACAGCCATCTTTGTCGCCAAGTTTCGTGGTAGTTCAGCTGTCAAATGGTTGTTTATTTTTTGTATTATTGAGATTTGCGAGAAAATTACGAGGACTTTACCTTTAAAACTGCATGTAAATGTTGGAAAACAGCAATTCCACATGCCTGTGTGTTGTATTGTGAAGTATGGTGCAAGAAAGAATGAAAATCAACCTCAACTGTCTTTGCACAGGTTAGTAGCCGGTTTTCATGCAATAACACATACAATAATAGACATTCGATGATATAATTTGATATAGTTTGATCAAAAACTAACTTTTGCACCACATTTAGATTCCATTTCTAAAAGAGCATCCAGGA